>JACXGK010004848.1:0-19914 GCA_016801125.1 Novumbra hubbsi
TGTATATGACATAAACGGTGGACATTGAGCTGCCTCCAGGGTCAGAACTGACTGCCCCCTTGACCCCCTCCATTATGGGCCTTCCTCTATTGTGGAAGCACGAGCCATTATGCAAACACTCAGCCTGAGTTATGGAACATGCCCCCTTTCTGCAAACGCACACAAACACCATTTAAGATAACACTGAGTCAACTAAACAAACATCTTACTAATTGTTGTAGTACCATTTAACACCAATGTAAGGAATCAGAGTTTGTCAACCCCGAGTTTCTTTGATAACCCTGAGTTAAATCTGAGTAGGTTGAACTCCCCTCAGTTGTTTAACTTGATCATCTGGTACCTGCCAGGAAATCTCTGATAGAAGTTAGCATGCCTTGTCTTATAATGCCTCTTTACATTATTAGGTTTCCTCTGTCAGGAGGAAACCTATTGTAGTGTTAGTAGTGTTATTATTATTATTATTTTCCATCCATTATTATTTCCATTACAATCCATTGGATTTTTCTTGCAGGCTCACAATTTGGCCTTACCTACAAAAAGTATGTTTTAATGACCCAACCAAATGCCTTGAAAGTTGGTACACATCAGTGGGGTACATGTCTAACGTTGACTTCAACTCAGCTAGGAGGTTGGTTACAAAATGGCATTTTTGTGAGACTAACCATTGACCCATGATTCATGTGATCCGACAAGCATAACCACATTGACCTATGGACATTCCAGTTGTCGAGCACACTACAAACCTTGTGCAACGGTCACGTAATATATATATCTATACACAATGAATGAAAAAAATAAAATGAAAAAATAAATGAATGTATTTCATCACCACCGCTTTACACATCTGGATCTTATAAAACCGATACTCCAAATCAATAACCAGTTTATATGTAGACTCTTGAGGATGTTCAGTATCACAGCTGATCAATAGGTGAATGTAAGATTAAAAACGGATTTATAGTTTTTCCTATTAAACAGAGTAAGTGTCATTACTAATATTTGCAAAGTGTAAACAGATGACAATGCCATATACAGTGGGGCAAAAAAGTATTTAGTCAGCCACCAATTGTGCAAGTTCTCCCACTGAAAAAGATGAGAGAGGCTTGGAATTTTCATCATATGTACACTTCAACTATGACAGACAAAATGAGAAAAAAAAAATCCAGAAAATCACATTGTAGGATTTTTTATGCATTTAATTGCAAATTATGGTGGAACATAAGTATTTGGTCAATAACTAAAGTTTATCTCAATACTTTGTTGTATACCCTTTGTTTGCAATGACAGAGGTCAAACGTTTTCTGTAAGTCTTCACAAGTTTGTCACACACTGTTGCTGGTATTTTGGCCCATTCCTCCATGCAGATCTCCTATAGAGCAGTGATGTTTTGGGGCTGTTGCTGGGAAACACAGACTTTCAACTCCCTCCAAAGATTTTCTATGGGGTTGAGATCTGGAGACTGGCTAGGCCACTCCTGGACCCTGAAATGCTTGCCCAGGCGGTGTGTTTGGGATCATTGTCATGCTGAAAGACCCAGCCACGTTTCATCTTCAATCCCCTAGCCAGACTTTCTTTGGTGATATGAACTTATATCTGAGTTAAATATATATAACTGAATAAGTTAAAGTGCAAAGTGCATGAAGGAAGTCCAGAAAAGTGCATTAATTTAATGCATTATGTTGAATTTAAGTTATGGGGCAGAGAGTGTCAATGTCAGTGGGGGTCGTCTGGCCTTGTTGATGAGGCCAGCTGCCGATGTGAAGAAGCTGTTTTTGTGGCAGGAGCTGTTGGTCCTAATGGACCTTAGCCTCCTGCCAGATGGGAGTGGCTGAAACAGTTTGTGTCCAGGGTGTGAGGGATCAGCGATAATCTTTCCAGCGTGCCTCAGGTCCTGGTGGTGTACAGGTCCTTGAGGGATTGCAGATTGCAGCCAATCACCTTCTCTGCAGATGGAATGATTCGCTGCAGTCTGCTCTTGTCCTTGGCAGTGGCAGCAGCGTACCAGATGGGGATGGAGGAGGTGAGGATGGCTGTGTAGAAGTGCACCATCATTGTCTTTGGCAGGTTGAACTTCTTCAGCTGCTGCAGGAAGTACACCCTCTGCTGTGCTTTTTTGGTAATGGAGGTGATGTTTTGCTCCCACTGGAGGTTCTGGGTGATCATGATGCCCAGGAAACAGAAGGAATCTGCAATAGTGACTGGGGAGTCACACATGGTGGGTGGGGCTGGGTTCTTCCTAAAATCCACAGCCATCTCCACTGTCTTCAGAGCATTGAGCTCCAAATTGTTCTGTCTGCAACAGTTCACCAGGTGGTCAATCTCCCACCTGTAGGCGGTCTCATCCCCACCAGAGATGAGCCCAATGAGGGTGGTGTCATCCGCAAACTTCAGGAGCTTGACAGATTGATAAGGTGCAGCAGTTGGTGTACAGGGAGATGAGCAGAGGGGAAGGGACGCAACCTTCAGGGGATTGGGTGCTTATGGACCTTGGGATCCCCAGCTTCAAGCGCTGCCTCATGTCAGACAGGAATTCAGTAATTCACCTGCAGGTGTATTCGGGCACTTGCAGCTGGGAGAGCTTGTCCTGCATCAGTGCTGAATTATTGTATTAAAGGCAGAGCTGAAGTCCACAAACAGGATCCTGGCATAGATTCCTGAGTAGTCCAGGTGCTGTAGGATAAAGTGGAGGGCCATGTTAATTGCATCGTCTATAAACCTGTTGGCTCTGTAGGCAAACTGCAGGGGGTCCAGAAGAGGGTTGTGATGGCTTTAAGGTGAGACAGCACAAGGTGCTCAAATGACTTCATGGTCAGAGCGACAGGTCTGTAGTCGTTAAGTCCTGTGATCCTTGGTTTCTTGGGGATGGGGATGTAGTTGTATGTATGTATGTATGTAGAAAACAACTGTTACAACTGTACAATTCAATAATACATTCTGCGCCACCGGCAAAGTTATTAACCAAACCATTTCGGAATGTTTGGTATTGTCCTAATTGAAAATATACATGAAAGAGGGTTAGAATTATCTCCTGATGAAAGGAAGCATATAGCTCCGCCAGTTTGTGAAAAACAGTGAAGTGAGAACATAACTGTATTAAATGAACAACTGTTCCCTCGTGGTGTCGCTTTATGCAATGTCCAATTAACCGGACACATTTGGCATTAAATTCTGGGTAGCTGCCAACAAAATACAAGTTAAATGCACAACGCTATTTATGAAAAGACAAAAATAGACAGGCTGGCCTTTCGCAAAAAGGACATGTAAAGTTAGCGTTCAATGTTCAGGGAACAATACTTGTGAGCTCTGCCAGACATGTTAGCGATTTGACTTGAGACCAAATCTATTGATTCGCGATTCGGTCTTTAGGTGGGGGGTCGGTGCATTCTTTACTAGCTCAAACAAAGAAACCTTGAGCAAAATGCAATGGCCAATACTAACCTATTAGAGGATTCACTAATTACACACATTAGATTGCTCATTTTCATCAGGTGATTTTATATGAATGTTTCAAACGCAATTTTAATAGCTCCTCCATATCCAGCCTAGTGTGTAGTAGGGAGCTGATTGAAAGTAAAGGTTAGGCTCTATAGGTTATATTATGCGTTATTGTCTCCACAACTTTTATTCCCTGTTTTTTAAGTTCGTTTTTTCAATTAGTGGAACATGTTTGATGTTCTAACTTTGTTCATTTATATGTCTCAGTTTTATTATGTGATATTTGGGTTTTGTGTGCAGGTCGATTTATTGTGAAATTTAAAACGTAATATGGACATTGGCCATAGATCCACAGTAAGGTGAAGGCGCAAGACAATCTCCTTGTCATTTCTATATAGTCACTTTATATTTTGTATAATTCCACCAATATTTTCAAACTGCAATGTTGAGCGCAATATTATATCTTATAAAACCAAGCCAGACTGGTGCCTTTACACATTGTATTTACTGCAATCGTTACACCCTTACTCGAAAACGAAGCAACACTGAATCAAAACACTTTGACACAAGATAAAACAGACACCCAAAAGTCTCTGCCTTTATTTTGGATCTGTACAAGATGCGCCATCTAGCGACCATTACGTGTCAGTAAATACGTCCCTGTCTGTAGACTCATGGGCAAGTTTTGCCCAAACGGCGCTTTAGGGGGGTAACAATGGCTCGGCGCTTCTAGTTAAAATAAATACAAATATTTTGTCTTATTTTCTGGAAGATTTCAGAACCCCCCCTTAGAAGATATTATTTTTTGGCCTCAGGGCAACGATATGCAGTAATGGTAGCAAAATCACAGAGAAAAATCTAATATTGTCTCAACATTTATTAGGAAAATCCAGAGGGAAATGGTACTCTTTTCAATTTAAAATGTGTTTCAAATATTTCCTTATGGCATTTGGCAACAATATCTTAACAAGTAACAAATATTTGTTGACACTAAAACTCTTTTGTCAATCCAAAAACAAATCATACAGTGGTAGTTTTCTTTAAAAAAAAAAAAAAAAACCTGTAGACTATTATTACAGTGTTCTCTTTCTCACTTCAAACTTTAAAAAGCAGCTGATCCGATAGACCTAAATCAGATTGGTATGGTGTCACTCAAACCTCCTTCTGGGGTCCGTTCTTCATCACTGTCACTTCCCTCAAGCTCACTGTCCTCACTACAAAATCCCTTAGTGGGTATGATTCTGACAAATCGCTCCTTTATCTCCTTCCTACCATAAAATGTCCCTACATCCATTTTGCTGTAAACATCGGTGCACAAAACAAAATTAAAAACACAGATTTTGGCCTTGAAGAAAGTCACATGTCTGTCATTAGCATGATAAGTGGCCTGACTGCATAACGTTGCCCTGAGGCAACAAAAGCAAAACTACATTTTAAACATATATTTAACCAATAAATATGTTAAAAAACATTTGAATATGATTCCTTTGATGTTGCTACACAAGCAGACATTTTTGATTATCAAGTTATTACTGTCTAAACATCCAAAATAATGAAATCAAGCTAACCCTTCGCTCATGCCACATGCTCATGTCTATGGTCTTCCTGAAAGAAGGCTCCTCCCCGGAATGTTGCATTATATCAATTTGTTCATCTCATTGGATTGCATCCTGACATGTCAAGATCAGTTTTAAATATTTAATTAAATAAATGAACCTTTCTGGGTAGTTGTAACAGCCCAAAAGGTATTATGTTGCCTGAGGGTTAAATGGGGTGTTAAATCTCAAACTTGACAAGGGAGTGGGGGTGTGTTGTATATCTATAGATATTGTTTGAATTGTCCATATTTCTTAAAAAATAATGAAATATTTCATGGGTTGTCCTATTTTTTTCACGTGACTGTATATTAATCCTTTCAGTAATTACATTTTTCTAATTCCCAATATCACAAATTCGAAAATCAGGGGATAAAATAATGCAGATACTGACAAAACCTATGAAAAAATCTTCTTGAGGTATTTATTATGCCGTATATTTATAAAAAATAATTCAATTATGTTTTGAAAAATTGTGATGTGTTGATACATTTTAACACCAGGCCAATCCAAACATTATGGGAAAACTTTTTTTGTCACTAGGCTAATTTTACATCATACAAATAAGACATCAAGGGATATAAGGACTGTTATTGTGTGTCTGTTGTTTTGCAGTTTAAATGATTTTGTGATTGTTACATTCCAGTTGTTTGGCAAAAATTGGCAAAAGCATGGCTTGATTTGGTTTTTGTTCTGTGGCAACTTGACACACTGAATTTAAAACCAAAGGGCCTTTTTTCTCGACACTGGTTAGGCCTTGAACTGGACTAAAAGTCATGTTGAATGGAGATCTAGTGAATTATATTTGTTCCGGGATTAAGCATAATTGTTGTCCAGCAAACCATGTATGGAAGGGGAGAAAACAACACAAAACAATATGTTGGCGATCTGTCTTGCCGACATAGCCGCTGCTATGATGTCGTTTCTCTACTTGAAGATTTCTTGTAGTAACCTCCGTTCTGTGTTTTTTGTTTGTTATGGTTTTCCAAATGCATGCCTTTTTCAAATGCTATTTAGTGATGTAATCTTCAGTAAACACCTGCTTTTATCTTTAGCTACAAGGCCGGGTAATTAAATGTGCATCTAGCAGAATTTTGCTTGTTGGATAGGATTACTTGTATATAAATAGAATGAACAGAATATGGAGTAGTATTCTATTTATTGTATTTTTATTCTCTTCTATTTAATTGGTGTGATCTTGGTAGAAAACCTTTGGAGGAAAAAAATCACCCCCTAAACCTTGATCTGTTTATACAGTGATGGGAACAAGTATTTGATACACTGCCGATTTTGCAGGTTTTCCTTCTTACAAAGCATGTAGAGGTCTGTAATTTGTATCATAGGTACACTTCAACTGTGAGAAACGGCATCTAAAACAAAAATCCATAAATCATCACATTGTATGATTTTTATGTAATTAATTTGCATTTTATTGCATGACGTAAGTATTTTATCAACTACCAACCAGTAAGAATTACGGCTCTCACAGATCTGTTAGTTTGTCTTTAAGAAGCCCTTATAGAGTTTGGAGTTTTGCTTGTTTCCTTGTCACTGCTGGTAGCATGAGGCAATACCTGTAGCCCATTCAGGTTGCACAGGTAGTCTCTACCTTCTCCAGAATGGCACATACATACCTAGCGTCGCAAAATTCCCCAAGAGGGATATTCATGGCTGTTTATGAATAATAAATGAAGGAAATATACATTAGAACATAGAACATAAAATTAAGTAGGCTACAGTAAAAGGAATATAATGCAGGACTCTACTAGAAGATGCTGTTTTTCATTTGAATGAGTAGAGGTCAAAATTTAGAGTGTGTATTTGTTATGTTGAAGGCTAAGTTGTTTGTTTCTTTGGAATGTCTTTATTATAAAAAATGTATTGACCTAAATCTAAAGAAAATCTAATGATTGAATTGCTCAAGTTTGTGGTAGAAAACAATTTGTGGAAGGCTGTGTAAACATATTTAGCCCCAATATTAACTTCCCAGCAAACTGTGGAAAGACTAAAGAGCTTGAGGTTTTAACACATCTAAAACATTTTCCCAAGATTTTCTTAAAAGCCAGTGTTTAGTTAGGTTCTTGGATGTCTGCTGTAACATTTCTATATGACAGCAGCGAGACACAACACTATGATTTTTACACTGACATTTACATTGTTCAGCCATGTTATTGATATGTTAAATGTTGGAAATGTATGTACTGTCTCCAGTGCTTCTGCTGACAATTGGGACTTAAATATGGAGTGGCTGAATTGGGTTGTTATTTCACATCCTTACTTCCTCTCTTGCTCCTACATAACTGATTTAAGTTGAAACAAACATAAAAAAAAAACAGCTTTTCCTGTGTTAATTAATTGATGAGGAGTATTTTATACAGCACTCAGCAGAAAGAGCAAATGCATATAAAACAGTTTCACATAACAACATCCTTCTGTGGCATGAGTCACAGAAATAATACTTACTCATATTTATAGATAAACCATGTCCTGATATTTTATTACAGGCCAGACATCCAAATGGGTGGCAC
Organism: Novumbra hubbsi; assembly: GCA_016801125.1. Taxonomy (NCBI): domain Eukaryota; kingdom Metazoa; phylum Chordata; class Actinopteri; order Esociformes; family Umbridae; genus Novumbra; species Novumbra hubbsi. The sequence goes on from JACXGK010004848.1 coordinate 7,559, forward strand.
CTGGTGCTAATCTGAAATCCAATGTTGAAGACTGAATCAAATAGTAAACATTGTGTCAATGAATAGGGAAAAAGAAACAAGACCAACCATACAATTTTGTGTTCCACTGTAGCCAAGAAGGTGATATTGTCAAAATCTCTAAGGTACAATACCTTCAAAAGCCCACAGTTAGAAACACAGCCTACAGTTTATTTTTAATCACACTCAGATTTAAGGGTGACAGTTCTGAATAAATGGTTATGGTTAATGTGAAGTTAAATATAAATGACATTGAAGCAGCTTGAAACAAATATTATTTTATTGAAAATGTACTTTTATTAATTATCTCTATTGCAAATAACCTTATACACTTAACATTAACAAATAACATCTGTTGTGTCATCGGAGCAATGTGAATGACTAAACATTCTGGAAATGTATGGTTTATCTTAAAACTGAAAACCATCTTTGAGGAGGGCTTGGTAAAGTTTTTTGCCATGATACAACTCACTGTGGAACCATACTATAGATAGATACTTACAAAATTTCGGCTATACCCTGAGGAAGGAAACTAAACATGAAACTTCTACGGATTCACACAAGCATTTTAATTCACTGAACAATTCTCATCAAACATTTAAAACAAGGCCAAGTCTTATGTTTATCCTACCAGAAGCCAGGTGGTATATAAAATACTGATAAACCTTCTCTTCTTTAGTGTCAATTATGCACTAGCAAGACACGTCATGTAACGTACATTGCCCTCGAAAGCAAATGGAGCGTTTAAAAAGGGAATCAGCTCAAAAGTCAGTGATCAGTAAGACCACATCATATCCTTGGCATGCTGCACTTGGTGCCGGAGATAGATATAAAGATATCATGTGAAGACCACCAACACGCTCGATTCAAACTAGAGGAAACATTTATTGCGTTGAGATTGGACGTCTCATTTGGGGAGCACATAGCGTTACCAGAACGTTTGCCAAATCCCACACCCTTATATCTTGAGTGATAAAACCCTCAAATGGCAGGTCTCATTTCCCAATAGTGTGCAGAAAAATCACAACAGTCTTCAGCAGGAACAACACAATTGTTTTCCACTTAGCTCTGGGCACTTTTTCTTGGCACTGTAATGCATAGAAGGTAGTAAAGGGTACACTAGCTAATCGTACAGAGGCAACAAGCCAGGTTCACTGATGGGTTTTAACTATCGGCACTAATATGTGCTATCACTGTCATTGTGTCTTTTTCATTCTGTCTCAGTACCCAGTTTAGGTTTTAGATTACCTTCAGGTGATTGGAATTGATCTGAAATGGGTGCATCCAGTTTTAGTCTGAAAGATGAGAGCTAATAATGATGACTTTAATTAAGAGATGTAAACAGGTGCATAACTGCACTGGACTTTTAAGAGAGTGCTCCTAATCTCAGTTTATCTGTATAAAAGACACGTGGGAGCCATACATCTTTCTGATTGATAGGGGATCAAATACTTATTTCACTGAGTAAAATGCAAATCAATGTATAACTTTTTTTTTCATATTCTGTCTCTTACTGTTCAAATAAAATCATTAAAATTATAGACTGACATTTTTTTTGTCAGTGGAAAAACGTACAAAATCAGCATGGGATAAAATATTTGTTTCTTCAACTGTATAATATCCAGAACATTATCAGCTGTAGAGATCATTGTCAAGATTCGATGTAACAGCAAAGTCAAAGTAGCCTATCAATATAGTAATTTAAGGCTCTAATGTGTTTATTTTTGTTTTCTTCTGTTCTGTAGGAATACAAAGTACATTTAGTTAGTTTTTTTTTTTTTTCTAAATAAAAATAATTGCCTAATTCACTGACTCATACAACCTAAATGATAGATGCTACAGCCAACATGATAAAAGAAATTATAGGAATACAACCATCCACATTCAGTAAATAACAATACATGAGGTGTTTGCATATCAATCAAAAAGATAATTCGTTTTTTTAAATAAACTTATTTTCTTGCTGCTGCATCTTGAAGTTTATCTGATTTTTACAAGATAGTTTCGGAATTACAAGACAAATTTAAAGCTGCAGCACCAATAACGTTTCACAACTTTATCTGGCAAATCTTTTGAAAGGGGCTTTCCGCCCACTTGCCTGCATTTTTATGTCAGGCTATAAGTTAACAAAAGGTATACATTTGAAAAGGGGATGGTGACTTCCTATAACCACTGCCATGTTTACAGAATGCTTAATTAGGGGGATTAATTTCAGGCATATCAGAAAACATCCAAAGTCGTGGGACACACACGTTACTTGAAATCAATCAATGATTGACCATAAAGACTAGGGCAGGAAGGAACCTAAATTTGGACAAAACAAGGGGTTAAGAGACACAGGTAAAAGCAATGCACTAACGAGACAGAAAATGGAAACACTAGAATAAAAACACATAGCCGATCGGCCGTTACAACCACTGTATGTGTCTCATAGATAAACTGATGTAAATATTGGGAACTTGAACTATCTTGCATTTATTCTAAGATGGGGAATTGGGTGGAAGACAGCTGAAATTAAGGGCGGAGATGGGTAATGAAAACACTGGTCATGCATTACCTCTTGACCACAACTCTGCACAACCTTGAATTGTTTCACCATAGGTGCATTTTTTTTTCTACATTCTCTTTCAAAACACATATTATGATAACAAAATGCCTGTAGCACACATTTCTCCCAGCAAAATAACATACATTTTTGTCCACAGGTGTGTAGCATGGTTATAGAGTTGAGGGTCTATGCTTTTTCAGTTGCTCAGCTAAATGCACATTGCTTTTTGTGAATCAAGGGGATCTGGTGTAACCTCTTGTTTTCAGTGTGCATCAGGGAAAAAGCCAAACTCCTGCCCACCTGGGGACCTCATAACAGCTAGGACCAGCCCAGGTCCATTTCAGCTCATGAAGTCTGGAAAAAGATTCAGACTGCTATTTGGTAGTAAGTGGATGGAAGGAAGCTAACTCAAATCCTGGATTTTCTCAGTTCAGGGAGAAGGATCACATAATACTCATTCACTAAGTTAATGGACTGGCCATCAACTGCTGGACAATCAATCATTGGACAATAAAGGCATCTGGCTGGTCGGATGGAAACCCCTCTGCCAGAAGAGTCAATAAGGTAAAGGGAAGTTCGAGGAGTATTTTCTAGCACCATTTGTTTTTATTTAGAGTGATGTTATCACTGTTCAGTAAATGAATGAATGCAAACCCATAGAGGTGTTGTACTGAGTGACTGACCTAAAGGAAACCTGTTGCTGCCTATTGCGTCTAACTCTCATTTACTGTGTATATATTGAGACAGCTGAAGTCCTGCTGAGATTGAACAAGTCCTATTGAGACTGAAGCCTTTCTTATATGGGAACATCACTGCTATTGCTGTCCCACTGTTAACCTTATACAATATCTCTTAAAATGTACAGATATTTAAACTTAAACTTGCATATCAAAGGATCTCACTGTATCAAAAGAAGGAAGTTCTTATATGTTGATCTTTAGCCCAAAATACAACTATAACATTCCTATCATTTAATTGTTTTATTTTTAGTACTATAGACACTATGAATGCAATCAATATGTATGTCACTTTATATAAGTGCATTAGCTACATTTCTAAAACGTATTAGTTGAAGCAGAATTGCCCAAACTCTCCCATTCACAATGTGTGCCTGAGCTCAGTTTTGTTTCACTCTCTGTTGATCATACATAGTATTGTATATATATGTGTCTTAAATTCTTTACATTATTGCAATAAAGGGCTCACATAAAACAGTGTCCTGACAAAACCATAGACATCACATAGAAATCAAAGGCCTATATCACCCCTGTCAACAGGCGGGTCAACATAAATGTGCAATTTTCCATTTTGTTTTATTTCTAACATCAAAGGAAAAGGAAAAAAATATTTTGCTGGAAAAGGAAAACAGAAGTAAGATAAGAGGTTCATAGAGCTTTGCTCAAATGATGGAAGACTGACTGTAGTACAGTCATGACACTGAATCCCCATAGCTATCTGCACAAACACAAAAATACTGGAGAGCATGTAGCCTCCTTCATCGGTCTGAAATAGCACTGCACCTTCACCCACACCACAAATCTGCCCTGACCAATTTTTAGGTGAGATTAAAGGAACTACAGGTGACACTGAGTCTGTTTTAATATGGACAACGCGGATATGACTCTTTACATTGAGCCAAACCTCTGCAGTGATTCAAGTCAATCAGGACGTAGTCCGATGATACCCCCATTGATTAAGGTTCAGCAGGCTTAGAAAAAACATGTTGTAGTTTCAAACTCTGTGATTCCAACTGGCCCAGCGTGAACGTTGCAATGGAAACACCTTTGTAGTGGCTATGTATCTCCAGTAATCTGCTCAGAGTTCTTTGAGGAACAACGTGACACCAACTTCTTTTGAAATAGGATGCCGTACGATGGACATTGTACACAGAGTTGGACCTCCTTCAGCAATGAGGTGATTAGATGGTGTGGAGGGTCAAAGTTCAATAAGGAGCAAAGAGGATTGACCCTGCCCTCGGCCGGATGGGGCCTGGAACCACTTGCATGAAAGAGGCAGGGATGCTGGCTGTCTGAAAGATGGAGGTGTTGGGTTGCGGGTGGAGAGAAATGGAGGAGAGTGTGGTGGGGACAAACGGGTTGGAGAAGAAAGCCGGAGGCATGGGCTTCACTAGGTCCTCCTGGAATGCCAGTTTTGCCTGAGGGTAAAAGAACAGCCCCATGGGAACACAATTTACATGAGAAATGTGTTGTGTACAGTGGGGAGAACAAGTATTTGATACACTGCCGATTTTGCAGGTTTCCTACTTGCAAAGCATGTAGAGGTCTGTAATTTTTATCATAGGTACACTTCAACTGTGAGAGACGGAAAAAAATCCAGAAAATCACATTGTATGATTTTTAATTCATTAATTTGCATTTTATTGCATGACATAAGTATTTGATACATCAGAAAATCAGAACTTAATATTTGGTACAGAAACCTTTGTTTGCCTTTACAGAGATCATACATTTCCTGTAGTTCTTGACCAGGTTTGCACAGACTGAAGCAGGAATTTTGGCCCACTCCTCCATACAGACCTTCTCCAGATCCTTCAGGTTTTGGGGCTGTCGCTGGGCAATACGGACGTTCAGCTTCCTCCAAAGATTTTCTATTGGCTTCAGGTCTGGAGACTGGCTAGGCCACTCCAGGACCTTGAGATGCTTCTTACGAAGCCACTCCTTAGTTGCCCTGCTGGAAGACCCAGCCATGACCCATCTTCAATGCTCTTACTGAGGGAAGGAGGTTGTTGGCCAAGATCTCGCGATACATGGCCCATCCATCGTCCCCTCAATGCGGTGCAGTACAGTTGTCCTGTCCCCTTTGCAGAAAAGCATCCCCAAAGAATGAAGTTTCCACCTCCATGCTTCACGGTTAGGATGGTGTTCTTGGGGTTGTACTCATCCTTCTTCCTCCAAACATGGCGAGGGGAGTTTAAATCAAAAAGCTCTATTTTTGTCTCATCAGACCACATGATCTTCTCCCATTCCTCCTATGGATCATCCAGATGGTCATTGGCAAACTTCAGACGGGCCTAGACATGCATTGGCTTGAGCAGTGGGACCTTGCGTGCGCTCCAGGATTTTAATCCATGACGGCGTAGTGTGTTACTAATGGTTTTCTTTGAGACTGTGGTCCCAGCTCTCTTCAGGTCATTGACCAGGTCCTGCCGTGTAGTTCTGGGCTGATCCCTCACCTTCCTCATGATCATTGATGCCCCACGAGGTGAGATCTTGCATGGAGCCCCAGACCAAGTGTGATTGACCGTCATCTTGAACCTCTTCCACTGTCTAATAATTGCGCCAACAGTTTTTGCCTTCTCACCAAGCTGCTTGCCTATTGTCCTGTAGCCCATCCCAGCCTTGTGCAGGTCAACAATTTTATCCCTGATCTTGGCCATTGTGGAGAGGTTGGAGTCTGTTTGATTGAATGTGTGAACAGGTGTCTTTTCTACAGGTAACGAGTTCAAACAGGTGCAGTTAATACAGGTAATGAGTGGAAAACAGGAGGGCTTCTTAAAGACAAACTAACAGGTCTGTGAGAGCCGTAATTCTTACTGGTTGGTAGGTGATCAAATACTTATGTCATGCAATGTTTTAGATTCTGTCTCTCACAGTTGAAATGTACCTATGAGAAAAATTACAGACCTCTACATGCTTTGTAAGTAGAAAAACCTGCAAAATCATCAGTGTATCAAATACTTGTTCCCCCCGCTGTAGGTATTATTTTTAAAGTGTAATGCCTTACAGCTGCTCTGTGTTTAACAGAACTTCCTCTTTACATTCTTTTACGTTTTTTTTATATATATTTTTGGGGCATGTAGTGCCCTAAACATGTTTTGGGGGAGAACTTTTTTCTTTGAATAGCAGTAGTCCTTATTTGTACCTTTGCAGCAGCTGTACATCTGTACTACCCAAGAACATGGAGAACATGAATGTTTATCCTATTAAGCCAACATATCATTCAGTGAAGCAATTCTTAAGACAAGGTATTCTACGTTGTCTGATAATCTGAGGCAAGGAGTAGTTGGAGCAGCTGTGCTCCTAATCTTGAACTAGCACGTTGGGTCGTTTTTATTGGTAAGTGTTTTTATGAGTTGCTGTTGTTCAGCAACCCTTTTTAGTCTTTGTCCACTGAATCAAGGCCTACCTGAATTTTCAACAAACACAATCTATTACAAATACTGTTTTTATATATCTGGCATATCCACAGATATCTTCTGCTTGTTCACAAACTCCTCTTCCCAACTGCCACCCTATCTGTATATCTGTCAATTATATACCTTTTATTTTTATTCAAAAGCAAAATGTAAAATAGCAGTTTCTTTTGAATGAAACAAAAACTCAAATTGGTGAGATACAGTATCTCACAACAGAACATACCCTTTACATTCTTTTAAAATGAAAATGTCAGAATTGGGCCCAATTAGCCATTTTCCCCCTCCGATGGGACTTGTTAGTGTTACAAGTTCTAAGGTGTGAATGGGGAGCAGGTGTGTTAAATTTGGTGTCATTGCTCTCACACTCATACTTGTCACTGGAAGTTTAACTTGGCACCTCATGGCAAAGAATTCGCTGAGGATCTGAAGAAAAGAATTGTTGCTCTACATGAAGATGGCCTAGGCTATAAGAAGATTGCCAAGACGGTGGCCAAGACCATACAGCGGTTTAACAGGACAGGGTCCACTCAGAACAGGCCTCCCCATGGTTGACCAAAGAAGTTAAGTGCACGTGCTCAGCGTCATATCCAGAGGTTGGCTTTGGGAAACAGACGTATGAGTGCTGCCAGCATTGCTGCAGAGGTTGAAGGGGTGGAGGGTCACACTGTCAGTGCTCAGACCATATGCCGCACTCCGCATCAAATCATTCTGCATGGCTGTTGTCCCAGAAGGAAGCCTCTTCTCAAGAGGATGCACGAGAAAGCCTGCAAACAGTTTGCTGAAGACAAGCAGACTAAGGACATGGATTACTGAAACCTTGTCCTGTGGTCTGATGAAAAAATAACGGCCACACAAAATATTGACACTTTGGGCACAATTCTGACATTTTCACTGGTACTCACTTTTGTTGCCAGCGGTGTAGACAATAATGGCTGTGTGTTGAATTATTGTGAGGGGACAAGCTGTACACTCAATACTTTACATTGAAGCCAAGTGTCATGTCTTCAGTGTTGACGCATGAAAAGATTTAATCAAATATTTACAAAAATGTGAGGAGTGTACTCACTTTTGTGATATGTTGTATGTGGCAAGTAAATAAAGCGGCATAACAGCCCAGCCATTGAATACGATATAAATTTGATACTGTAAAATTTATGTCAACTGAAATTAAATCGAGGTATTATTTGGTTACTTTGTCAGTACATGTCTTTATGAAATATAATCTAATTTATTTTTTAAAGATTTATCTAGAGCGACTTACAGTAGTGACTGCATGCATTTTTACACTGCCCCCCCACTGACATTAAACCTGCAACCCCTGGCATTGCAAGCACAGTGCTCTTACCGAGTGAGTTGCATGGACCAAAGCTTAGAAGAACTACTGAGGATACCATAATACTTACTGCTTGAGAGGTGGTTGTAGTGCTGCTGCTGCGGTGCTGCTTGCTGTAAGGACTGTATTTAGGCTTCAAGGGTTTCCCAGCCACTCTGTCCTTGTGTCTTCTGCTTGAGATGTGCTGAAACAAGAAGAAAAGCTTATCAATAGTCATGTCACGTCGCCTCCTGGTGATGGGTCTACCTCAGGGCGCGTTCGACGTCGCCGGCCTTCTAGCGCCATCGTGTGTGTTTGTCCTGTTTTCCATGTCCTGTGAAGGCACCCTTCCCTGATTCCCTACAGCTGTGTTCACTTAGTTAGGTATATCAACCCCTGTGTGTCTTGTCTCCGTGTGCGTTATTGTCGCTGTTACGTGTGACTACCGTTGTCAGTTATTTGTACTACGTTTGCAAGAAACGCTGTTTCTTGAAACACTTTCTCGTGCCTGCCTGCACGCATTTATGACTTACGCCAGTTTAGGCTTTTGAGTATTCTGTTCGTGTCAATAAACCAAACTATACTAACTCACCTGCGCTTTGATCCGTACCTTCATCACACCGAAGTCATTACAAGTCACGCCAATATGGCCACCATCGGAGAATCAAAATAACAACAAAATAGCACTAATTTTGTAAATCTTCTGAGCTAAACGATACAATTTAAAGGTACCCTTCATTGTTGGACAAGCCGAATACTTGGGGAGCTTTGGTCCTGCAAGCTTGCAATATGTGCACTGTTCTATCACAAAGCTGATTTAAATAATGACTAACTCATCAGTTTGTTTAAAAGTTGGTCTTAAAAATAGCTTAGCTGTATAGGAGTTGCTGAGCTGTGCCTTAGGTAATTGCAACAAATTGAAACTGCTCAATGCACCATCCATCATATCACATCAGTCAATTTTTTTGAAAGCCCTACAGCTTCTCTCCCCAACATAAAAATATGTGCAAGCAGTCAGAATATCCCTACTCTGGATAATAACAGTTTGTAGAAACATAAAAAACACACCATCAACTGTCGTCATAAGAAATATGTAAGGGTCTACAATGAACATATTTTCTGTAATTGTCTATTAACTTGTTTGAGCTGGATCTCTGAGTTGACGTGGACATCACAGATTTCACAGTGAAATGTCTTGTTCTGCAAGCCTGAGCCTCTGGTGATAGTGGCTTGGACTTTAAGCTTGGCCCCTGGCCTGGGATAAGCCTTGATTGGCCCTGCTCCATCCCTTGCCTCCAGCATAGTTTTGTGCTTGGAACCTGGTAAGAAAGTGAAATGACAAGCAAAGAAATCAAAGAAGCTCTGTCAGCTCAGTTGAGTGTGGTCTTTACAAATGTAAGTTATGTTTTTTTCCCCCAAGGGACCAGTACAAATTTATTTTACATGGAACATTTAATTGTGCAATTGAGCTAAAAAGGCATAAATTACATTATTGGCAAGAACGTGATACACCTTGTGACACCAATGTGTGAAGTCATACAAATCCGGTTTTCCATTCATATGAAAACAAAGCAAGGCAACAGTAAAAACAATCCCTCTTACTGAGGGTGAGGGCAGAATACATTGTGTCCTCCTTCAGGAAGGTTTATCCAGGTAATGCACACATAAAATAATTGCCTAAATACTGGAAATGGGTGTATCCTTAAATGTGACCCTTTCATCACTCATTAAGCATACATTAATGACTTATATCATATCGTACTGTACTTACTCTAGTGCAGGGTTACCCAAAGTTTTCCTATGAAGGGACGAAATTCGAACTTGACTGAGAGCGTAACGTTGCATTATTCCAAACTGTATTATATTATATGACGTGGCAGGCCAAGTTAGGGTATCCCTGCTCTAGTAGTCTTTTACCCATATATTAAGCATACTATGCATTTGGAAAGTATTCGTACTCTTTCACTTTTCCCACCAAGCAAAAACAAGTCTCTAGAAATGTATGCACGTTTAAAAAAGAAAAATCTAACTGAAATATAACATGTACAGTGGAGGAAAAAAAATATTTGATCCCTTGCTGATTCTGAACGTTTACTGACAAGGAAATTATCAGTCTATAATTTTAGTGGTAGGTTTATTTGAGAGAGACCAAATAACAACCCAAAAATTCAGAAAAATACATTTAAAATAAGTTATACATTGATTTGCATATTTCTCAGTGAAATAGGTATTTGAACCCTTTGCAAAACATGACTTAGTACTTTGTGTCAAAAACCTTGTTGGCAATCACAAAGAGCAGTGGTTTCATGTAGTTGGCCACCAGGTTTGCACACATCTCAGGAGGGATTTTGTCCCACTCCTGTTTGTAGATCCTCTCCAAGTCATTAAGGTTTCGAGGCTGACGTTTGGCAACTGGAACCTTCAGCTCACTCCACAGATTTTCTATGGGATTAAGCTTAGGCCACTCCAGGACCTTAATGTGCTTCTTCTTGAGCCACTCCTTTTTTACCTTGGCCATGCGTTTTGGGTCATTGTCATGCTGGAATACCCATCCACGACCCATCATCAATGCCCTAGCTGAAGGAAAGAGGTTCTCACCCAGGATTTGACTGTACATGGCCCCATCCATCGTCCCTTTGATGCGGTGAAGTTGTCCTGTCCCCTTAGCAGAAAAACACCACCAAAGCATAATGTTTGCACCTCCATGTTTGACCACAACACTTTCCCCCAGTTCTCCAATGAATCATTCAGATGTTCATTGGCAAACTTCAGAGAAGCCTGTACATGTGCTTTCTTGAGCAAGGGGACCTTGCGTGCGCTGCAGGATTTCAGTCCTGCACGGCGTAGTGTGTTACCAATTGTTTTCTTGGTGACTTTGGTCCCAGCTGCCTTTAGATCATTGACAAGATCCTCCCGTGGAGTTCTGGGCTGATTCCTCACTGTTCTCATGATCATTGAAACTCCATGAGGTGAGATCTTGCATTGAGCCCCAGACTGAGGGAGATTGACAATTTATTTTGTGTTTCTTCCGTTTGTGAATAATCGCACCAACTGTTGTAAACTTCTCACCAAGCTGCTTGGCAATGGTCTTGTAGCCCATTCCAGCCTTGTGTATGTTTACAATCTTGAGTCAGAAATCAGTTATTTTAAAAACAACAGCTAATAAGATATATCAAATTAAATGTTGGATAATAATGTAGTATGGAATCACAATTTGTGTTCAGAATGAGAAGATGAGAAGTCTAAATAAAAGTTTGACACTATGAATAAACAACACTTTTTTGTATATTGAGATATTTACAGCAATTTCCTATTGTACCATGCAACATCAAAATAACATTCCAGAAAATCCACCAAGGAATAGCTCAAAACTAAGAACGTTCTGGAATGGCCAAGTCAAAGCCCAGATCTTAATCCTGTTGAGATGCTGTGGGGTGATTTGAAACGGGCTCTACATGCAAGAAACCTCTCGAACATCACACAGCTGAAGAAAATCTTTATGGAGGAGTAGGGTAGACTTTCTCCCAGTCGATGTCAGAGACTGGTAAACACCTATAGAAAACATCTGATTAAGATTATTTCAGCCAAAGGGGGAAATACCAGCTATTAGGGCATAGGGTGTCCTAAATTTTTCCTCAGAAGGAAATGGCAATATTTATCTTTTGATAAATAAATGATATCATGGTTATATATTGCTCTTAGTTCAATTAAATCTCCTTTATCTATAGATTTTGTTTTAAAGAAGATCCAATATTGTCCATATTTCTTAAAAAGAAAATATATATATATTTCACGTGACTATACATCTCACAGATGATCAACGGAAACAGGATGCATCTGAGCTCAAGTTCAATTGTCATATCAAAGTTTACATTCTATGTAGATTGATAACATAAAATAAAATAAACAATGATTTTTAGAGTACTGCTGTAATGTAACAAAATATAGAAAAAGTAAAGGGGACTGTATACTTCATATGCACAGTCCAAACATCTTTTATATCATGCAGTGCCTACTCTAAAGTGTGACTAATGTCATAATTTATAAAACATACATAAACTGCTTATGGCCCTGTATTTACATTTGACTCAGACACCATTGGTCATCATAACATACAATTTATTGTAAGTGCAATTTTGGTATCAATTTTGTATTTAAAATGCCTATGGGCCTTGTCCACTAGGCATTTAAATTATGAAATGTGTTATACCTTGCTAGTCTTCATTAAGCATTAGCTAACTGGCTAACGCTTCGTAAGGTTGATGATATAAAGTTAGCTTTGTACCTGGTTAAGATACAACTGTCACAATGTTTAGGCTTAG
>JACXGK010004848.1:25493-36181 GCA_016801125.1 Novumbra hubbsi
TCACACCAAGCTGCTTACCTATTGCAGATTCAGTCTTCCCAGCCTGGTGCAGGTCTACAATTTAGTTTCTGGTGTCCTTTGACAGCTCTTTGGTCTTGGCCATAGTGGAGTTTGGAGTGTGACTGTTTGAGGTTGTGGACAGGTGTCTTTTATACTGATAACAAGTTCAAACAGGTGCCATTAATACAGGTAACGAGTGAAGGACAGAGGAGCGTCTTAAAGGAGAAGTTACAGGTCTGTGAGAGCCAGAAATCTTGCTTGTTTGTAGGTGACCAAATACTTTTTTTCCACCATAATTTGCAAATAAATTCATTAAAAATCCTAAAATGTGATTTTCTGGATTTATTTTTCTCATTTTGTCTGTCATAGTTGAAGTGTACCTGTGATGAACATTACAGGCCTCTCTCATCTTTTTCAGTGGGAGAACTTGTGGCTGACTAAATACTTTTTTGCCCCACTGTATCTTAGTCCATTTGGAATCTAAACGAACTGTATCTGACTGTGCAGGACTGGCAAGACAGAGGACAATCTCAGAGGTCTATGTAGACTGGCTTCATGTCTTGATTCCTACTCTGACATGCACTGTGAAGTGTGGGACCTCATGCAGTTTGTGCCTTTCTAAATCATGTCCATTCAATTAAAATTGCCACAGGTGGACTCCAATCAAGTTGTACAGTTACCTCAAGAATAATCAAAGGATGCAGGAAACATTTGAGCTTTGTCTGAATACTTACACAACAAGAGAAATATATATATATATTTTTTTAAACAATATGTGTAGAAATTGAAGGGGTCTGAATACTTTCCAAAGGCATGTCGATATCAAACGAGCACTACTACTGACCAGAAAGGGCCATGGTTAAAAGTAGAGCATGGTAAACGTAACAGGGTTTCATGGGATACAACCAAAACTAAAGTCACTAGTAACCTGGGTGTTCAGGGTCGCAGGCAGTAATAGCAATACTGGAGGAAGAGGAGAAGGAGGCAGAAGGGGTGGTTGTGGCAGAGGGTGTGAAATGTGCTCCTTCATCCTGGCTGGCTACGCTGTTGTTTTTCAGGGATTTATATTTTGGGGTGTCCTGTGTTTTGAGCTTCTTGGCGTGTTTGCTGCCTTTGTAGTGTGCGTTGGCTTGGCTCTAAAAAGGAGAAAAAATTATAGGTCCAGTCAGGCTCGATTTTTACTCTGAGAACACCGCCAAACACATACATACATGCACTGAGGATGTGAGACCACATGTCTGCAGTGCACTGAGGATACACACACACACACATATGAATTGACTCAGCCTCGGCGAGGAATAGGTTTGTCCACTTTTACAGAACTATACATTTTCTGACAGTAAGAAAAATGTAAATACATGCGAGCCCAGAACTAAACATAAGTGAGCAATCACCCTCTAAACCAGTGTTGCTCAACCCTGCTCCTGGAAGATCTAAAACATGTAGGGCTGGGGGGCGCCCAGGAGCAGGGTTGAGAATCACTGCTAAACCAAAACGCTTTAGGTAGCAGACAGACATATTTTTAAGAGACATTAATTAGAATCTCCTGAAGAGTTATTCAATGTGTTTACAAGCGTAAATAAGCATTCTATAGGGTAAGCATACCTATTAAGCCTATTAATACCTATCAGGCCTACTACAATGTTTGGATGGAAATCAAAAAGACAAAAAAATATTTCTGTGATATTTTTATATATTTATTTATAGTTTTTAACAATTGACATACATGTGCCTTTTATTGATTTACCATAATTAAGTTATGAATGTTTAAGAACTACTACATTCTACCGACCAGTTTAGAAGTTTGAAGAACCCCAGATAATCTTTGAAGACACCCAGGTAATAAAATTGACATTCTGAAGTTTATGTAAGCACTCATACTTGGAGATTTGTGCCAGGCGTGATTGATGAAACAACTATTATAAATAAAACTTACATCCATTCAATTGAAAGACATAAAATTGTCTGCTTTTGAGAGAGTTCTTTGTAGTTAACCTTATTGCAAGAGTTGTATTTTTGAGTTCTGAATTAACGAACATTAGCACTACTAATCTGGTGGGCTACTTGTATCGATCAGTGCCTAAAAGCTAGACATTCATGTTACTGATGGGTCATACTTTTAGTTTTCTAGGAATTATTATCCATTCATTGGTTGCAATAATTCAAAAAATTATGACGTCATCTCACACAGTATATTATTTTAATTAAATAATTTTTGTTGTAAATTGTAATTGTAAATAAAAGAAAATATAGATTTGTTTTAACACAAAATATGTATATGGGCATTTGCAACACATTAGGCCCAGTTCAGACTATTCACATATAACTTAAATGTAACTGATATTACAGAACAGTACAACTAAGAGTTATTTGTAATTTAATATCCACTTTGTAAGCAGCATATAATATAAATGTCTACATTTAGATTTTGGTGGGTTTAATAGATACGCTTACTCTACGAGCTCAAGACAAACCTTTTCAAATTGTCAAAGCAGTCTTTCCTTTTTGCAGTGTTTTTCTTCTGCTAGGTGGCAATGAATGTGAGCCCTGTTGGTCTTACATCCCCTGTCCTTGGTTCTATATTCTTGAGAAAAGAAAACTGGCCCAATTTTGTGCAAAGACCAAATTAACGATATTCACAGCTCAGTCTGCATTCTTAGCACCAAAGGCTTCCTTTATTTTTTTCCAGGCCCTTTCATTGAAAGAGGAAGGACCCACTTAACATGAACGAGACACTCCTTTTGAAACATATTGAAGTGGGATTTCATTTAAATAAGGGAACAAATCTAGCTTACAGTAAAAATACTCTAATAAGAACTGTTAACCCTTAACACTAGAAGCGCCGAGCCATTTGGTCAAAATTTGTCAGACGTATTTACTGATGGTCGCTAGATGGCGCTTCTTGTACGGATCCAAAGTCAAGGCCGAAACTTTTGGGTGTCTGTTACCTTGTATCAAAGTGTTTTGATTCAGTGTTGCTCCGATTTCGAGGTAAGGCTTGGTTTTATACAATATAATATCGTGCTCAATATTGCAGTTTGTATTGGTGGATTTATACAAATAGCAACGAAGAAAACATAAAGTCAAAATGACTTTGGCAACTGAACTGGTGACGTCAAAGAGAATGTCTTGCGCCTTCAACTTACTGTCGATCTATGGCCAATGTCTGTGTTACTTTCACAATAAATCGACTTGCTCACGAAACCCAAATATTACTATATAAAACAAGTGACATTTAAAAGAACAAAGTAAGAACATAATTTTAAACCTCTTTCTTGTATATTTTGAATTAGGTAAATACCAAACATTCCGAAATGGTTGCATCAATAACTTTCTTGTGGTGCAGTGGTTTGGGTATACTGATGGTAAGCCCAGGGTTCATGGTTCGATTCCTACTGTCTGCAACTACTTAAAATGTCCTTTTCTCCTTCCGCGATTTTCCAATTGTCCTCATTTTTTGGAGTAAACCCAAATTGCTGCTTCCAACTATATGTGTTATTATAATATTGTACACGAAAATGTGGCGGAGAAAATAATGAATTATTAAATCTATATAAGGCATTTTACATAATAGCTTAACCTTCATTTTCAATCATCTCCCTACTACACCATAGGCAGGACAAGGAGGAGCTATTAAAATTACAATGTTTGAAATGTTCGTGTAAAATCACCTGATATGAAAATGAGCAATCGAATGGGTGTGTGTAATTAGTGGTTATAGGTTAGTCTTAGAGAATTGCATTGTGCTCATGGTTTCTTTGTTTCAATTAGTAAAGAACGCTCCCACCCCCCACCTAAAGACTGCATCGCGAATCAATAGATTTGGTCTCAAGTCTGAACTAAGGGTTCTTGGTTCAACTCCCACTGTCTGCAGCAACTTAAAATTTGCTTTTACACTTCCATATTTTGCGCATGCGTGCGGTACACGTCTGGCAATTTTCAAATTGTCCCCAATGTTTTGGAGTAACCTAAATTGCTGCTTGCAGCTATATGTATTATTATTATTGAATTGTACATTTTCATTTACTTGAGAGTCAAATAAAATAAACCGTTGCTTTCTACTTTCCTAAATAACAGAAGACTCGTATACGGGAGCCCTTGCGACATCTGATGTTAGAAAAGAGAATTGCAACTATGGAATGCAGGAATAAAATTGTCCGAACGCGCAATTTAACATTGAACAGGAATTAAATAGCCTTAAATCAGCTTTTCTCAGTGTGATTTTGACAATTTAAAAATACTGGGTGATAAAACACACATATTAAGGAAAAGTAAAAAAAGCAGGGTCCTGGAATTTGGTATTTTTTTTCCTCTTCACTGGGTAAAATTTGTCCGCTCTGGCGCTTCTAGTGTTAAAGGCTTTCTTGGAATTTCAACACCCGCCAGGCACTATCTTGACCTTTTGACCTCTCAGGAGGTCCCCCTTCATAGTAGAATGCTGTCTTTTATAGTGTGGATTCTCAAAACCTTTAACTAGAAGAAGGATGAAGAGATAACTACAAAAATCCAAGATCAGATTTGATTCTGATCAGATTTGATTAACCTCTGAAAGAATGTGTAGGTTTTTTGATGAAATCATGAAATTGTGTTATTGTGGTTGAGATTTAGAAGGCTTCTCCTTTACAGAAATACACAACCGACATGTCATTCATTGCAGTAGACTGTTCCCTACAATGCAGAAAAAAACTGTAGGCTTCATTAACCAGCCTGGAGATGTACAGTGGGGCAAAAAAGTATTTTGTCAGCCACCAATTGTGCAAGTTCTTCCACTGAAAAAGATGACAGAGGCCTGTAATGTTCATCACAGGTACACTTCAACTATGAAAAAGTTGAAGAAAATCACATTGTAGGATTTTTTATGAATTTATTTGAAAATTATGGTGGAAAATAGGTATTTGGTCACCTACAAACAAGATTTCTGGCTCTCACAGACCTGTAACTTCTCCTTTAAGAGGCTCCTCAGTCCTCCACTTGTTACCTGTATCAATGGCACCTGTTTGAACTTGTTATCAGTATAAAAGACACCTGTCCACAACCTCAAACAGTCACACTCCAAACTCCACTATGGCCAAGACCAAAGAGCTGTCAAAGGACAGAAACAAAAGTGTAGACCTGCACCAGGCTGGGAAGACTGAATCTGCAATAGGTAAGCAGCTTGGTGTGAAGAAATCAACTGTGGGAGCAATTATTAGGAAATGGACGACTGATCCGTGTAAAGGACAGAATGAATGGGGCCATGTAACGTGAGATTTTGAGTGAAAACCTCCTTCCATCAGCTAGGGCATTGAAGATGAAACGTGGCTGGGTCTTTCAGCATGACAATGATCCCAAACGCCTGGGCAACGAAGGAGTGGCTTCGTAAGAAGCATTTCAGGTTCCTGGAGTGGCCTAGCCAGTCTACAGATCTCAACCCCATAGAAAATCTTTGGAGGGAGTTGAAAGTCCGTGTTGCCCAGCAACAGCCCCAAAATATCACTGCTCTAGAGGAGATCTGCATGGAGGAATGGGCCAAAATACCAGCAACAGTGTGTGACAAACTTGTGAAGACTTACAGAAAACGTTTGACCTCTGTCATTGCCAACAAAGGGTATACAACAAAGTATTGAGATAGTTTTGTTATTGACCAAATACTTATTTTCCACCATAATTTGCAATTAAATTCATAAAAAATCCTACAATGTGATTTTATGGATTTTCTTTCCTCATTTTGTCTGTCATAGTTGAAGTGTACATATGATGAAAATTACAAGCCTCTCTAATTTTTTTCAGTGGGAGAACTTGCACAATTGGTGGCTGACTAAATATTTTTTTGCCCCACTGTAACTGGTGCGCTTTTCGATGGGCCTTTAATGGTTAAAATGTGATTTAAAAATGGACATGAATACGTTAACAGAGCTAAAAGAAAATACTTGTAATGCAACAGTATTATTGATATTGTATTGTATCGATACATGTGGACTTGTGTGTAGCTCTTGTTTATCAGATACAATGACGGAACGCAAATATGTAATAAAACGATGTTTATGAGATTGATACAGGTATACAGTGCATCCGGAAAGTATTCACAGCTCTTTACTTTTTCCACCTGTGGTAAATTCAGTTGATTAGACATGATTTGAAAAGGCACACACCTGTCT
The DNA here is from genome assembly GCA_016801125.1 of Novumbra hubbsi. NCBI lineage: Eukaryota > Metazoa > Chordata > Actinopteri > Esociformes > Umbridae > Novumbra > Novumbra hubbsi. The sequence continues at coordinate 31,631 of JACXGK010004848.1, forward strand.
GTATAAAGTCCGACATTTTACAGTGCATGTCAGACATGGCATGTCAACAAGCCAAGTCATGAAATAAAAGGAATTGTCTCTAGACCTCTGAGACAGGATTGAATTGAGGCACAGATATGGGGAAGGGTACAAATGTCAAGCGTCTCATGTCTGGAAGAAACCAGGCACCACTCATTACCTGGCCAATACCATCCCTACAGTGAAGCATGGTGGTTACAGCATCGAGTGAAGCGTTGTGAATACTTTACCGAATGCACTGTATTTTCCATAGCGTAACATGCTTATAGCATGCTGACATGATTTATTTAGCTTTCTTCTTTGATGCTTGAACTCAAATTAGTTCCTTCTATTGTGTTTAACTAAGGTTAAAATCACCTGACAACTGTTACAGAAGGTGGGCATGCCAATAAGTTGATTCATCATTGGATGATTAGAAATGTGTAAAAGGAACCGTAATGCATGGTTCACTGAATATGCCTGAAAGCCTTTATGTTAATCCAGTGTCTATCCTTATTGTTTTTAGAAACCCATACAAGTAAATTGTACTTAAAGATAAATGCCCAGATAATTCATAGTTTCATACACTTTCCATACACTATCGCTTAATTGATTCTTCTAATGCAATCTCACAACTTTTCTGTCACGTCTTGTGAGATCCATGCAGCATGGACACCAGTTGGTCGTTAAAGCACATATGTGTTCCTTTGCACTGTCCCTATTAAACTTACACATTCCCAATGTATGTAATGTGTCGGGAAGGAATTGGACCAAACTGCAGATAGGCAAATGCAATAGGTTTTATTTCACCTATAAATTAAGCGGCAAGAGTGAATAAAACCTCTTCCGGATAGCAATGAAGGAATACACGGATAAGCACCAACAGTGCTGACACTAAACAGTGAAAAAACAACGAACGCCGAGACAAGACACATGAGGGATTATATACACAGTTAACGAGGCACAGCTGTGAAGAATCCGGGAGGGATGCGTTCACAGAACATGGGGAAGAAGACAAACACGGACGGTGGTGCCTAGAAGGCCGGCGACGTTGAACGCCGGGGGGCTACGCGAACAGGGGAGTGGCCGCCAGAAGGCGGAGACGTGACCATGTACCCTGTCTGCCATTATTTGGATTTTCTTCTATTGTTTTGTGTTGTAGTTTCTGTTTTAACATAGTTATTTTATTAAAAGTCCTATGTTTTCTATGCGCTTGTGTCATGCCTCCAGTCAGCAACGTTACTTTCTGTTAACTTTTGGACAACAAAAATGTACGTTTTTTTTATTCACGTTTACTTGTATTTTATGTTACATGGTGTTTTTACAAATAAACATGGTGTTTTCAAGAAAATAAACATGTACTGCCCAAATAAATAGGCTAGCTCTAAATCAAAATCTCAAATGGACAAAAATTCTTCCACAAAATTGTAAATAATAGCCATGTTGGCATATAAGAAAAAACTAAAGCTTGGCACGCAGATCTCAAGCGTTTATTATTGTCACTCTAATCCAAAGCTTGGACCACAAGAGATATAAACATTTGACATACTTACTTTACTGCATATATTCAGAATATTTGTGTACAACCTACATTGTGTACAAACCATTGAATATATAACCTGATTTCAGCATTACTTCTCTGAACTTGTTTTGAAATAGTTTGAACCACTGGCTGTTTCAGTAAGAGTTTGGGCAGACCTTATTCTTCATAATTATCAGCAATGTTCCACTAGCAGCTGGAGACTCCTGTATGTATCCTTTTGCAAACAAATATCTTGTAAACACCTGTGCTGACCACCCTTCGACATAGCTTCAATAACATACAAAATGTCATCCTTGATCTCTAACAACTCAATTTCAGTAAAATGTGCTTTAACCGGAAATTACTTTTACCAGCCTGCTCCACAAACATTCACACTTTAGATGGTTGATTTAGAGTATGTAAAGACCTACCATAATCGTGGTATTTGATTACACTGTTCACTCTCTTTCCAGACCAACATTTAGTCACCTATATTCTAAATCAAATCAATAATTCCTTTCTTGTTTCACAACAAAGCATCTTTCATGCTGCAAATCTTACTCCTGTAGAAATTACAATCCTGCCAGTCCTGAACCTTTACAGGCTGGAACTAAATTATCTACTTGTTCCAAGCAGCAAATAATGCTTTACCTCAGCTTGCTCCTCAATATCAGCCTAACCAATAGAATGCTGTGCTCTGGTAGACTCAATTCACACAAAAGCAATGTTATCGATTTAATTTTTGTGCATTTTGGTGACCACTTGCTGTGCAAAAAGGCCCAAGTTATTGTTCCTCACACTGTTCATTCCTAATGCTGACATCGCCTTTGGCATTCTTATCCGTTTTCAGCTTCCAAAGACTAGAACGAAATGTTGATATGCAGATGTGAACACTGCACCTGCTAAGAACCTTTTCCATCCATACACATGTGCCCCTCATGTGGTGAGCACTTATTCACCTCATGCATCTGTACATAGTCAAACCTACTCAATTTCTTTTACCTTTACATTCAATGGTATTTCTTTAATTCTAGGGTATTTTGTTTAATTTTACATTGCAGAATAATAGTAAATACATGACATAACATGTGTAGCTGCTGTTTCCCTGGATTGTTTTGTTGTCATTCTGTCTCTCACTGTTCAAATAAACCTACCATTAAAATTATAGACTGATCGTTTCTTTGTCAGTGGGCATACGTTGTCATGCCCTGGCTGCGGGCCCCTGGCCGTTTCAGAGCATGACCCATGGAGAGGCCTCTAGCCTTCTCCATGCCGCTGTGGGCTCCCCAGTCAGAGCAGCTGCATTCAGTTGACTCTGATTGGAGAGCCTACTTAGGTTAGGGTTTTCACCACACTCTGTGTGGTTTATTGTTTGTGTTCCACAACTTCACGGTTTGTCCTTTGTTTTATTCCAGTTTCAGTGGATACGCTACACGTTTCTTGTATTTAGTTAAGTTCTGTTTGCTGTGTACACAGCACCTTTTCTTTACGTTTACAGTTCGTGTTAGTTTGTCTCTGTCTGTTTATTGGATTACATGACCTTTACTTTCAAGAATGTCTGCGTTTGGTTCTGCACCCCACTACAACCGTGACATACGTACAAAATCAGCAGGGGATCAAATACGTTTTTTCTTTACTGCATATGAGAGAAATCTGACCTTTAATTGAGAATAAAAAATAAATGTATTAAGAATTAAAACTGCATGCAGTCATGTGGGGGCTAAGCAAAACATAGCGCTTGAACAAATTTGTCCATGGTGATTGACCTGATTGTGTGAAAAGTGTGCCTGCAGACAATGATTGGAAATTGTAATTCACTTGACAAAAATGTAGATGTGTCTGAGCAATGTACTGATGTCTAGTGCATCTTGTTTTATTACTAACTGTTTAGTGGGGACAAAGTTGAGTCTAAGGTAATCTAAAGAGTTGTTTTCCTTTGATGGAACTCTGATGGATTCATGCTTTTAAAATAAAAAATGCATCAGAGAACTTTCTTAACGGCTGATTGGATCATGACTTGTCCAACGTTTGGAGAAGGCTGGTAGTGCATTTGGTTGCTGCTAAAATTGTAAAGGCCACTTGTGAGTTTCGTAATTCTGACGTTTTTTGAAAATTTACTCCCGGGTTACCAGGCGCCCGGGGATTTTAAAATTGTCACTATCTTGGTTTGATCGGCGGAGGGGGCTTAATAGTGGGTTCCCGGGGCCCAAGGGAGAGCAGGGTAACTGGGGGAATGTATGGACCGAGTGACAGGCCCAAGGTATGCCCGGTTTGGGTTCCAGAGGGGGAGGCAAGGTCCCGGACGGTTTGCCTGATTCCGGGGCACCGTTCCTGGGTAAGAGTCGGTTGATTCACCCTGGGTGTTCGTTAACTCCGGCCCCAATACCGAATCACATCCGGGGCAGAGTGTGGCCCGGTTTTGGCCAAGATCCAGGGTAACTTGTGTGACTCTGTCCCCCGGGATACAGTGCACTATTCCCGGGTGAGACTTTGGCGAGTGACCCCGGGGGTCCAATAGATCCAGTACCAAGTCACACGAGTGGCAGAGTGTGGCCAAGTCATCGGGCATGATCCAGGGTCACTTCCATGGTTCCTTACCCGGGATACAGTGCACTATTCCTGGGTAAGACTTGGGTGAGTCACCCTGGAGGTACAATGAATATAGCCTCAATACCAAGTCACATGAGTGGCAGAAAGTGGCCAAGTCATTGAGTGGCAGAGTGTGGCCAATTCATTGGGCATGATCCAGGCTCACTTCCATGGATCTTTACCCGGGATACAGTGCAATATCCCTGGGTACAAAGATGTGTGTGTGTGTGCGCGTGCGTGCACTTGTGTGTTTGTGTGTGTGTGTGCGTGGACTTGTGTGTTTGGGTGTGTGCGCGTGTGCCTGTGATTTTGTAAGGGAGTGTGTGATTGATTGATTGAGTGAGTGCTTGTGTGTGTCTGTGATTTTGTAAAGAAGTGTGTGAGTGAGTGAGTGAGGGAGTGAGTGTGGGTGGGTGTGTGAGCATGTGAGTGTGTGTGTGAAT
>JACXGK010004849.1:0-35977 GCA_016801125.1 Novumbra hubbsi
TCACCAAGCTGCTTGCCTATTGTCTGTAGCCCATCACAGCCTTGTGCAGGGCTACCATTTTTTCCCTGATGTCCTTACACAGCTTTCTGGTCTTGGCCATTGTGGAGAGGTTGGAGTCTGTTTCATTAAGTGTGTGGACAGGTGTCTTTTCTACAGGTAACGAGTTCAAACAGGTGCAATTAATACAGGTAATGAGTGGAGAACAGGAGGGCTTTTTAAAGACAAACTAACAGGTCTGTGAGAGCCGGAATTCTTACTGGTTGGTAGGTGATCAAATACTTATGTCATGCAATAAAATGCAAATTAATTACTCAAAAATCATACAATGTGATTTTCTGGATTTTTGTTTTAGATTCCGTCTCTCACAGTGGAAGTATACCTATGATAAAAATGACAGACCTCTACATGCTTTGTAAGTAGGCAAACCTGCAAAACCGTCAGTGTATCAAATACTTGTTCTCCCCACTGTATGTGTTGTCCTGTGTAGTGATGCTGCATGTCTTAAGAGAGCTGAGGGCTGTGTGGCTTATCTATCTTTTGGTTATGGCAAAAATATCCAGAGACAAAAACAAATAGATATTCTTCAGTAGAAACATTATTTGAAAAAGCTGAGTGTCCGTTTTTCCCTCATATTATCTCTAAAACCATCTCCCCCTACTCCTTTGCCTCTCACAAACACACACGCTCACATGAACAAACAGGCACACGTGCTCTTGTCTGGCCCGTACAGTCCCTCACACAGGGGGGGGTCCAGTGCCATAGCTGTTTTCGTGAATCAGTGATCCTATGGTTTGGCGAGGTCCCGAGACCCCCGGTCCCCCTGGCAGTAGATACAGGCTATTTAAATGCTCCATTGGAGAGAGATTAAAGTTTATGCAAGGTCACTGGGGATGTGATAATTATAATCACAGGTTTTTGGCTCGGCAATGACAGCCATTTGTTATTTTCACTTGAGTAATTCCTGTGGCCCGAGGATGTTGACAAGCGTGCACTGATTTAGAGGCCTGCAGCCCCCTCCTCCCCTAACCCTCCCAGTGGACACGCCAGCCAACCAGCCAGCCAGTCAACCAGCCATTCAGGCAACCAGCCAGGCCGTCTGGGGCCCCCGCTGCCAGAAGCTGACACTCCCTCTGAGACCAAAGGCACAGCGGTCGGGGAAGAGAGCCTGGACACAAGCACCAGAAGAATCAGAAGAGAGGAGTGGTGGGGTCAAGGAGGGATTTGGGTGAGGGACCCTTACGAACCTCATGCAGTCTGTTCCATTTCTGCAATAGGTTTCTGCCCTTTTCCCCTGAAACATTACAAGTCCGACTAGGTAGTGTTCTGCAGTAATGCATGATGTTACGTGAACATATGGAAATACATTAATGCGGAGATTCCCTTGTCAGTCAGTGCATATGAGGAGAATTTACAACCACTACTCCAACTGCTACTACAGCTTGATTTTACAGTACCAATACCGTCACTAACGATGGTGTAAGGGAATATTGAATCCCTTATTCTGTAAAGAGCCCAGACAGCGATGGCAGAAACAATTTGTTTATCTGTCAAATCCTTCAGTAAACTAATTGTTTTCCCGTAGCCAACTTGAGTGGATACGTAGCTGGCTACGGGCTTAAAAGGCACCATTTCCAAGGTGAGGATTTGCAACTTATTCTCCCTCTAATTGCAGTGCAACTGCTGCCTCTTCCAAACTCAGCATGTGAAGGACAACCAATTCTCTGTCAAGAACCAGGGGAGAAAAAAGCTTCATTATGCATTCCACTCGAAAGGCCCTAATCCCAATTGGATTTGTGAGAAATCTGAAGGCAATGCAATTGTGCAATTTGCACACAAAGTGGTCTGAATTGATCTAAAATAAACCCTCAACTTTAAATGTACAAAAAAGACTAGCAGATAATTACATCATTTAGGAAATTGATGGCTTTAGAGTAATGCAAAAGCTTTCGGAAACAGAAGGTAAATGGCTACAGGGTCCGTTTTAGGAGAGAACCATTGACGTTGACGATGACCAAAGGAAGATTATATATTTCAAGCTCCACAAAAAGGTGAGGAGAAAATCAAAGTGCTTCAGGCGGGGACAATGGAAGACAGAATTAGAGCCAACAAAAGATTTCATTAAGCCAAACAAGGCTTAACTACAAAATCAATATGTCATAATTAAACCAGGAGCATTGCCATTAGTGCAAAGAAAGAGAAAAGGTGGAAAGGGACTTATTTGAACTAAATGATTGCCAAGGTTATTAAGATTTGAAGATAAATGCTTCGGCTACACAAGACACTACTCAATATATATTTCTTCCTTTCCTTTGTAGGAAGACTTTCTTTCACATTCAGTATTAGAGAGTAATAGCCATAGATCTATCACTGGGACTAAACAGCCGTTCAGAAAGCAGACAGTGGTAACACTGTGGCCTGTTAGAGAACCCTAAGAGTACAAGGAGCAAACGTTCATCATAGAATATAAACCAGATTGCATTGCACTTTTACTTATTGCCAAATAAACAGTCTGATAGCATATCAGAAACACTGATTGGCTTTAAGCCTGAAATTCTTACAGGTGTTCTATTGTTATTGTTGTGGACATGTAGCCATTCCTTGTGAATACTACAATGCCTGTTTAAAGTGTTTGTTAGTCTGCTTTAAAGTGTATGTTAGTCTGCTTAATGGGATCATGAGAGGGTAGCATAGTAATGCATGGCACAGATTGGATCAGTCAGTGTGATTATCCTATGTTAGGATTCCTCATTGTACAGAGAGGTCATCATTTGAGTGAATTCATTTAAACACTGTTCCACTTGAGACGAGGGGTAGAGATCAAATGCATTACAGTTGAATGGGAATACAGAAAACCTCCTCAGAGAGAACGTGACAAATGAAAATTAGTTCTGCCTCATCTAAATTTCATCTGAATACAGCACTACTACAATCTATCTGAGATCCATTGTTTTCCTCGCCAATATAATCTTCTTTTAGTCATTTTATTAATCGGTTTTTGAAAAGGCGGGAAGGAATCTTGTATTTTTTCCCCTTTAATAATCATTGCTGTAATTGATCAAATGAACATTCTGGAGAGACGTAGGCTCTTTATAACATTCAGAATTGATTGTTAACATCGTTATCCATTCTAAGTCCTGTGTTTAGTAATGGCAGGGTTTTCAGCCAGGTCACGGCGAGGTCAAACAGCATACCCTCCGGCCACCTGGGTTGTCAATACACATGATGTTTTTGACACTCTATCTAGGATTCATCGGACACCCATTTCCATTCATTAGCTGTTATCAATTAATAGACTTGTAAATGTGTTCGTTGAACTTGGACAGTTGGAGACATATCCCCACAGGCATGGGAAAGTCTTCACATATGGAAAGGGGAAGCTAAGGAAACATTTGAGTAGAATTGGAGACAATTAAAGTTCATTATGCGTTAACCATTACTAGCACTAATACTGTTAGCAGTCTCATTGGAATACATTAGTATTATATTGGTAATATAGTATTAACCAAAGAGTGGTACTGGTTTACCCATCCAGTGGGTGGGGTCTATGCCAAGCACAAACATGTATGTTGGCCGATTGTTTTCTTTGGGTTGCCTGAATTTCGAAGGCAACGAACAGAAAAGTGAAAAACCAGTAACAAAGCCTCACAGAAATGAATTCTCCGAGCTCCCTAACAGCGATAATAATATTCCTAATCAGGACACACATTCTTTAATGGTCCCCATATTTCTTGGATGTCGGACTTATTATGGATACAACTTCTCAGGGTCGGAATCAATTATGAAATTACACACGGTGAGCAAAAAGGAGTGACTTTCTCCTAATCTGCTGAGAGTCGCGACAGTCACCTTCCTGTGAGGTGGCTTTCATTAGTCCGGCCTGGGGCTCTGAGGCTGTCTCCAGGAGAGAGTAGGGACGCTGGCGGGGGTGGGGGGGTGTAGGGGGGCATGGGGTGGGGGAGGATATCTCTAGCAGAAATAACAAACGAGGCCACTCTGCTGATAAGGGGAGCTGGTGGCCGGCTGCTAGGCGATAGCAGGCCCCCGCTGCATCTATCTCATTTCCAGGGGTCAGCCTCCGCCTCCCTCCCCGCGCCTCCTTCCCCGCACCTCCCTGAAATGCAGAAATTAATACGCCTCTCCAACTCATTACAGGAATTTAGCCCGTCCAGCCCCCTCCCCGTCAGAGTCAGGGTTTTATCCGTATATTTTCCTTCAATGCGTTAAGTGTTTGCAGGAAATGTCAATGTGTCCTACACATTACAACTGTACCCATAGTGACACTATTGTTGAAGTGGGGTGGTCCAAAAAACGCTGGTAAATATTAGAACGATTTTAGTCAGAAGCGTGTGAGATTAGAAGAGAACGCGCAAAACATTTTCTCTCTTACCACAATGTTGACCGAAAAAGATGTCAGCCTCTCAACACCAGTACCCTGTTATGGTGCCTGGCGCGCATGACTTCACAGATGTGTGTTGGGTTCATATGCTTCTGCCTTCTTCAACAACGCAGCATAAAGGCTGCCAGGCTTCAGTGAGTGACATTAACCCTTGATTTTTGTGCTCAACACACCTTCTGAAGCGTTAATCTATGAAATTCATTTGAAATTGCTGTTGACTCCTGCATTTTAAAGAAAGTGCCATGTGTCTTCTGTTTCAGGAGATTAATCTTGAACAGTGTTGGCTCCTAAATACTGTCAGAAAGTTTCTTATAGCTGTCCAACCACTCCACATACAACTACAAGTACTTGTAAAGACAAGAAAATACAATGTCTGCTACAATTGATAAGGCCACATAAAAGATATCGTCATGGCACGTTCAGTATACATTTCAGATCATTTCCTTTAAATTCGAAGTTATTCTTTCAGGGTTCACTTCCTCATGCATTTAACATAAACGTGCAATACTTTGGCAAAGAGTAAGGTAAAAACATTGGAATTTTGCACCTCTGAAAGAGGTTAAAGTGCAATAGCATTGGATAATACATATATAAGAAACAGGGATCTGAATATTAGACCATAGTACTCTCAGGGTCTTTCTTTTTCAGCTTGGAGCCTATTATACACGTACATCTAGTATAGTAAAAACGGTAATGTCATTACTGGTGCCCAGCCATAGAGCCCCGCTCAGCTCAACGCCACCGCCAATGTAAATGAGATATGAGCGGCCCACTGAATTAGGCCCCCTTTTCTTCTGCAGGATGGCTTCAGCAAATAGGGTGCGATAAGGAAATCCCTGTAATTACAAAGAGACGCATTGGTCAATTCAGCGCTGTAAGTACCTGGACGTGTTTGCCTGCTGCGAGAGCGGGAGGAGGGCGGTGAGGGTATGGGGGGGGTGGGGGTGGGTGGAGACCAGGAGGCCTTATCCTCTGTGATATTAAGTGATTCTCCTGAGATCAATAGAAGTACATCAGGCCAGAATGTAGAGACGTACACCCGGAGCTTGGTCCTTTGTGGCTGCTATCGCTGTATCATTTTTTTTGGGGGGGGGGGGGGGGGGCAATATCATTTCAGAATTAAATTTTATGGCTCATTACTTTCCGGTGGAGACTGTCTGTAATGGAATCAAAAGTAGGGAAGGCTTTTGTGGCTGGGCTCTCGCTCTGTTAACATGTTATTTATTTCTAATTGACTTATAAAACATTGTGTTATCATTTCTGATATTTAAAAGCGAAGGAGTCAATCATCATTTGGTGAAAAGGTTTCCCAATGAACAATTAAGTTCTAATGGGACACTTGTTCTATCTAATCCAATGGTGTATGATATCATTAAACAGGCTCCAATAATCAACTTGAAAAGGCTACAGTTTTTACAGGGCAGGCACTTATTCCTGATGTACTGTATCACCCCATACCATGATAAAAGAGCTCTGAACTCGCCTGGCTATGTGCTGGAGCGAGAAAGTGCAGACTGTATGTGTAGACTGAAGTGGATTTCACCTAGTAGAACCACGCAGGGAACTTTAAGGAGATTAACATACAACTATCAGAAAGCAGACCACAAAAGGAGAAGTCATTACAATACTGTGCACATTTTGCGCTCATATCTTTCTGTGCATGGAAATGAAATCATCTCAGCACACTTTCCAGGTATAGTGAGTTCAATAATCCAAGTGAGCAGGACAAAATAGCATGAAAATGTTTCGTATCTTTATTGTCTTCATCCCATGAAGACAGAACGGTATGCGGTTTCCTGTGGACTCTCAGGTCCTTGGTTGTCACAAGGTCATAGGGAAGGTTTTAATTGCTGTGGGCTGTTATGTGCTTTCATGGGCCCCGCCATGATAAATTACTCATTGGTTGAAAAGCTAGTCTATATAAACAAGCTTATCTCCTCTCCTCTATAATGAAAAATGAGTTGTGAGTATCATTGTTAATCACAGTAATTGTTAATGTTAAGAGGGCTGGTTTTCACTGTTTCCCCCTTATTGATTAATTTTTTTTTACATTACAAATCCTGCAGCTTCTGCCTCACATTCTAATTCCATAGAATCCTCCTAATTAGTTCTTTTTGGTCCCTCTGTACCTCTCATACCCAGTTACCAGGGAGATAAGGGGATGTGCTTGTCCCACTACTCACAGAATATAATGGAGATATCCCATGGTCTGTAACCCCGTGGTCTGTGACCCGACTTTCATGGTCTGTAACCCTGTGGTCTGTGACCCGATTCCCATGGTCTGTGACCACATGCCAATGGTCTGTGACCCCATGCCAATGGTCTGTGACCCGATTCCCATGGTCTGTGACCCCATGCCAATGGTCTGTGACCCCATGCCCATGGTCTGTGACCCCATGCCCATGGTCTGTGACCCCATGCCAATGGTCTGTGACCCATGCCAATGGTCTGTGACCCCATGCCACTGGTCTGTGACCCCATGCTCATGGTCAGGGGATTTTCCCACTACACAATAATAAACACACTTTTGTAATAGGTTCATGTTGAGGTCATTTTACAAAGACCTGGTGTCAGGTGCTGCTATAGAGACTGGCACACCTATGAGGTTAGAAGTAAGAGGTAACCTATAGATGTATGAGTGCTAGTAATATTAAACAGCATTTGAGAGGGTGAACAGATTGCATAGAATCTATTACAGAAAACTACAGTTATACTGTTGGGAAATTGCACAAGTTATCAGTAACTGGAAATGTAGGTGAAAAACTCAAAGTAATCTAGCCTACCACAATAAATAGATGCGTAATCTCAGCCAACAAAACAACCGAAGGAGGAATAACGGGACAGTCCTAACAACCGTTCAACTGAATGAGTACTATGTAGCAGATCCAACAGAACGGAAAGTTACGTAATGTCATAATAATTCAAACCACCTGCATGGCGTTATCATGCTAATTCATTATCTTCATGGCAGTTAAAACAAGCCCATGTCCCCAGCCAGGGCTAACTCTATGAGGACAAGTAATTAACCTTTCCACAGCGATGGGATTCCCTTACAAGATCATCACCATGTTGGTGATAGAATTATTATAAATGAAATCTCTCCATTTGGTTGGCATTGTTAATTACTTGTCGGTAATCAGCGTCAGGTGATTATGCTGCCTCCTTGCATCGCTTCAGAGTCGGCGGCACGGTGGGTACTGGTTTGGTTCTGTCCTGCTCCAGCTAGCTCCAGCTAGCCAATCCCACCCATCACCCTACCAGGGCCCCTTCATGGGTGAACACCCAGCGGGCAGACACAGCGGGCGCCACCACGGCTCAGGATTAATTCTCTTCTCAGCGGGAAGGATGCGCTCTAGATCGCAGACTTTCTCTGTCTAATTAGTAGGAGCTTCTTCAATTATCCAGAGCAGGGAAGCAAGGCCCGGCTTGTCAATAAATCAGCCGGGCCAATGGAAGCTCATTTGAGGTTACATTTCTGAAATTATCGTATTTACAGACATGCCAATAAGCCACATGAAAGAGCTGAATGCTGCTAAACATTCTTTCCATGTTTCTCTTTAGAGGTAATTGCTGTCAGGGATTTAAAGGGCAATTTATGCTGGTAGGAGGAAAGGCTTTAAAATCAGTAAATAGTGAAAGCTTTTATTGTTAAACCACGTAGGAATGAACAGAACTATATTTGTAGATCAGTATAAACAACCATGATTAGTATATCATGTCAAATAGCTGACCCGGTGTCCTGTTCATCAAAGTTTTTCTTGAACTAACTTGAACACAATGTTCCATCTAAAAGCATCAAGTGTATACAAGTAGATATTGCACATGTACATACCAAACATGTGTCTCCTGCAGTAGCACTGGCAAATGATCTGATGTGTATCAGCTAACCGTCTCTCCAGATGACAGCCCACTGTGCTGCTGGTGGCAACATGTCGTGACAAGTCCTCAACAGATCTCTGTTTCCTGGCAGCGTCTCCGTCCCGAGAAGACATTTCTCAATCCGTCGAATCCTAGACCTAGAAGAGGAGTTTTGTGCAAGTCTGTTTTCAGTCCTGAAGTATTGATCATTTGAATAGCTTGGTATGAAAGGGTATCTCAATGAGACAATATTATTGTGTTGTAAGCTCTGGCTCCCACCCATTCCCAACTGGTGACGGAGACACTTTGAGGGAGACATTCATTAGGACCTCCATTTTTTTTTTATTCCCCAACCGTAAGAAGAATAGGACTTAAGGTCATACTGCATGATTTTAATTAAAGATAAGTTCCTCTTTGTCTGAGTCCATGCTTAGGTTACTAATCTGAATTCAATACGTCCATATGTTGCAGGTAGGAGGCTAATGTGTAAACAGGGAAAATATTGAAACCCATTGCATTTAATTTGCCTGTGATCAATTCAGATTGACTGCACTTAACATGCAAATGCTTCTCAGGTCAAATCTCCCTTCCTTACATTGGCGGTGGTCCCAGAACTGCAGCTCTCTTTCCTTCAGCTTCTTACAAGTCACCAGTATCCACAGCACTTGACCACTAAAATACCCTGTTTAGCCCTGTCGGTAATGTAGGAGCCCATTGGACCTATTTAAGAAGACATTTTCTGAGAGCAAACAGGGCATAGTATCACTCTACACAGTCTCAGCATCAAAACCAGACAAAAGATATACCGCATATAGAGAGAATCAAATCAAAGCTCAATGTAAAAGTAACCTTTTGGAAACAGACCCATTGCCCCCAAAATCCAAATAGTTTAAACACCTGTAATAAATGTACACATAAAAAAATGTATGAGAAAATTACTGTTTTCTAGAGAGTTTGCTCTAGGCGAGAGGAGAAAAAGCTAGCGAATCAATAAAAATGGTGGTTGTCAGGTCTTTGTTATTCTTCCAATTACACATTTCCACACTGCTGCTCTGTGAAGGGGTTTGTTAAAGATTTAATAGATGAACGCTCTATGGGGTCTGCATCAGGAGTGAGTGGAACAATCGCACTGTTTTACAAGGTAAGCATTCTCAAATTGATTTGTTAAACAGCATTTTGAACGCGCCGTTTCCATAGACCATTATTTGCCCTTTGCGAGTGCCACAGAGACGACAGTAATTACAGAAAACTTTAGCGCTGTGTCTGTGAATAATGTCATAAAGCGCAAAGCCATTTTGACATCAGTAAGAGGCTGTCGCGCGTATCGCTTCCCACCAACACACATCAAGGAAGTTTCAGACATTTAATTTGCAATTACGCAGCCCGTGTCATCTCGGTCACATTAGCAACCCGCTGGATGGCGTCAGCAGAGAAAACCGGGTTGTAAATATGTACAAACGGAACAATTAGAGGAAGACGATGAGGCCGCACTCACGGAGAAACGTGACGACCGGCGGAATTTAACGGTCAAATCACCGGGCAAAACAGGGACCCGGCCAGAATGCTTAATCACCGAGGGAGTGGAACCAGGGAAACCCGGAGAATGCAGAAAGAGCCCAGGATCTTCCCGGGTATCAAAGACCCTGACTGACCGGTGTTACCGTGACTACTGCCCCGTGTGTCCCTTTAAGGCCTCAACATATCTGAGAGGCCATGACATGGACCAACACATGCAGGGTCAAAGTTCAATAAAGACCAGGTTACATAAAATAGAAAAGCATCTAGCAACTATGAACTCATGCAATTCAGATCCCGTTCGCACAATCACATTATACATAGTTAGCATTTAACAAAGTATTTAGCCGTATAGGTTTTTTCTTGAAAATACATCGATTTCTCTTATATTGGCAATGTGGTAGCTCTTGTGCTCTGCTTGACTCCAGGGCAACGAGGGACTCTGTTGTGTGTGTGTTCACGTGAGGAAAAGACACCGGTATAAAGGATGAAATTGAACGGATTAGCATGGGCCGTTCTGCTTTTGATTGCCTCTGGCTGAAAATATTTGAAAGCCACCAGGGGCCCCTCAGATGTTATGATATGGTCAATTCAGCCCCCCGTGTGTTTGCGACAGGTTCCTGTTATAGAAATTGAATTGATATTTTGTAAACTTCATTTGCGGATAATGTGATCTGACAGGGACAAATGCAGAGCCGAATTGTTTTCAAACCGACTCCAAATGAAACTTATTATGAGGTAAGTGTGGATTTCTTTGTCTTTCCCTCTTCCCCTCCTGCATTGCCCAGTCCCTTTATACCCTGAATATGTATCCATTTTCAGGGTAATTGAATTGATACTGTCATGTGCAGGGCAAACAGAATCACACAGCAGGGCGGATAGCCCAGGTGATTGAATTGGAGAGGGGAGAAAAGATTTCCTTCTGCGCGAGCCGACTAGGTCACAGTGCCATCATAAGATAGACACACCTCACTGTTTTCTGATTACACACACGGCCCCAATTGTCTTTCCAATAATCTCCCTCTGATATAATGCAGACTTTTCCAATTCCACAGGATCCAGCCAGACCTCAGATGTGTTACATATTAATTTCCTTCCCCGGAAAATTTGCTCAGCTTTAGTTCAAATTCAGTTAGCTGGATTGATGAAAGTGGCAAAAGGATACGACGTTTACTGATTCTCCCTTTTCACCTTTGATTAGCTCCACTTGTGAATTATTCCTCTGCTGTCACTGTGCTATTAAGCTGCTGGGAGGCCTGGGCCGCAGCTTTACAGAGGGGAAATAGGGTGGACCAGCCACCACAGCCTGCCTACCACCCTCTTTACACCAACCTAAACCGGTATGGGGAACAGTGACATTAGAGACCCAACCAATGTGGAGTAAAGACAATTAAAAAAGAAACGCTAATGTTTTAAGTAAGAAGTTGTCTGAAACTGTAAAAGGGGAATTTCATTCTCTAACACCACGATGCTCTGTCAATACTTTTTTTGTATAATGACTGTTAACTAATACTGTAACTATGTTTGTCTACTGTACTAAAAACTATATATTGGCAATGTTTTTATGATATGTTCTCAAACAGCCGTATTCTAATTCATATCCCTAATTTATACTTCCATAATGCTGATTTTTGCTATACTATGGTGATGCTAAAAACACATTTGCAATTGATATGTAATTAATATCTTAAAGACAAAAGGAGGACATGGAAAGTATATTGAAAGAGTTGAATTTGGCTTTTTGAAAATATTTTTATCCTAAGAAGTGTCTAATGTCCGATACAATAAATGTACATTTGTAATACAGACCAACGACAATATAGACACTGAAGCAGGTGTAAAAAGGTTTTTTTCAGCTCCAACCTATCCTTACTGGTCAGTTAGTGCTTTATTTCTAATTTTCATTTTACAATGAAAATAATAATCTGTATTATACAAAAGGTGCTCTGAAACCTGACAATGTTTGAATGTGCATTCTCCTTCCTGGTTAATTATGCAGCGTGAAAAGCAGCACCCATTGGTGGGACATGGATCAGAGGGTTGCATGTCCCTTCAACTCTCCAGATTCGGTAGAAAATGGGTTGAAACAATTAACAAAAATAAGTATGGGTCTTAATGGCACAGGTTTTAAACTCCTGGTATGCTGCGTGTTGACCTTCAAAAAAAAATTGAAATAACTGAGACAGTTTTAAAATATAACATCCCATTCAACTGACTAGTTTAGTCACCACATAATACAGAAGATTAACTAAATAAAATGTAGAAATTACCCAATACACAAGAATAAAAAAAAAGAGGACTCCAATGTCAATCAATTTTTCTAGGACTATGAATTATTAACAAAAAGCAGCTTTGTTTATTCAAAATTTCAATAAATCAACCTGGATCCTTGTACGATTCGTTCATTGATTATCCGACAGTAAACAGGGTGACAGAGAACCAACACAAAGCTCATTTCCGTTTTTTGTTTTTTTAGGCTGGGAGAAATGTACAGAAATCCACACCATTTGTTCGTGGTTTCTAACGTAGGATATTGGATTACGTTCACTTGTCATTGTAAGCGGGAAAAGCTGCGAGGAGGGTGCGTTCATTTCGTTTACATTGAGTGCAGATAGAAAATGTTATTGAAATGTTTTAGCTAATGTTGGGAAATCTAGCTAGCTACTCAAAATAATTTGAGAACATAATTGTTTGTGGCTAGACAAGCTAGCAACCAGCGTGGCTAGGTTAATGGACTCTTAACCGTCCCTAACCATATAATTTACATATACAATACATGCATACCAAATAGCACCTATTCCCAATTTAGACACCCTATGAAGTGGACTGCTTATGACAATGCTCATTTAAGGTACAAGCCCAAGGCTTGGTACATGTTTAGATAGAAAGATACTGGGACTGTGAGGGGAGACCTACTTTAAAAAATGAAAATGATGTCATTGCCTGCATTATCTTATAATTAGCCAGTTTGGAGGCTAAAATAATAAGTCAGGCAGTCCACCCATGAACTGAATCTGATGTGCACCTGGGTGAGGCAACAAGACAAAAGTTCAAAACAAACAGAATGGCTGAACACCCATACATTTAATATTAACTACAAATACCTTTCCCAGTGCTGTCATGCATGTACAAAGTATGAAAAGAAACAGTGTATATGTATGATAGCATTTAATTATTTGTTGTATCACCTCTTTTAGCTACATTTATATGTGCACATTTCAAGGGAGGGATTGACCAGAAGAATCAGAGGTCAGAAGAAGATTCAGAAGAATCAGAAGAATTCAAATTTAAAAAATCACATGACTGTTTCACCTCCCCAAAAACAATCTAATCGGAGAGATCAAGAATAGAGAGAGGCCTTTTGTATCACCTAACAAGTACAAACCCACTGGCAATTAACCAACATGTTCGCTCTGCCTACTTTGATCTCTTGTGTATTATTTACACATTAACTGAAAATAGTGATTACTTCAGAAAACAATAACAGATGAAATGTGTGTGTTAAAGTGTCTTGACCATTGATTGGCTCGCTTCTTCTGTGGGAAACAGCATGAACCGAAAAGGAAGAAGTTCACGGTTGGTTCTGATGGCAGGGTGGTGTTTACGGTGGGTTCTGGCTGTGCAGACGGAGGGTACGGGTTAAGGACACAGTTCATGGGAACTCCGTTGACAGCTACACTCAGTCCTAACTCCAAAATTGGCCACCTGGAGCTGGAAGTGGGAGCTAGACACAGCATGATGGTTGTAAGAATGTCAGTGTTGGTTTAGCAATTTGAGTGCCACACATGGGTTTATAGGTCAGTAAGCTACCTGTCATCCGCCATGCTAAGAGTGGTCCCTAGTACACTCTCTTCTTTACTGGGGTCACGTTGGTTCTGCTTGAGCTCTCCTCTCAAAATGTACGCGTACACCCAATATCACTTTACTGTTATCCCGTCCCTCTTCATACATTCTAAATTGTACTGTAGGTCTAGTAACCTAAATAGCTTTGCATATGTTTGTCCTGGGTTATTCTATAAAACTTTAGTAGTGTTTTTGGCTTACTTCCAATGGTACCGTTAACCAAACAATCTACTAGCTAGCTACGTGTCCCCACCAAATTCATGTTGGCTGGCTGCGTTAACATCATGAAGTTACTTATCTAACTCGTTTTTCCAGCCATAAATATGCCAAATTATGTTTGCCCCAAACGGTCGAGAGTGAGAATGTAGGCAGGTTAAAATAACAAAAAAATGGAAAACGAGCACTGTGTTTGTAATCCGTCACACTGTTAACTGTAGGATAACCAATGAATGAATCGTACACGGATCAACCTGTCCTCCACGGAGGGGAAAAAAACTAAGAACTTTTGTTAAGAAATTACTTCAGATACGCCCTCATACAATTTAAGATCTTAATACAATACACTACTCCAAGGCTAAGCTCTATAGCATATTCCTTTACACCATTCCCACATAAGACAATTTACTGCTTCACAGATTGACCCATGCCCTCAACAGTGCAGCTTCTTGCTTAATAGATAAATGTGCTTGGCCTGCTTTCAGTCAGGGAAACATAATGTTGACTGACACTTAAGTCTAGCACTGGCTTATTTTTTCTTTTAAATGTAATAGAAGCAGTGATGTTTAACTGCAGCTGTTCAGTACAATTTTGGTACATCAAAACAACAGAAAAACAACACGGTGGGATTTAGCATTTTCACAATAGGTTTTTGTTAGTGAGTAAACACCAGCCTAATTGCCTATCTCATGTAAAATTATTTTTTATGGACATTTAGAGGGCATGTAATTGCCACGGTCATAAACATTGACTTCTGTCTGCAAGACATGACTTAAATTCTACCATAAAAATCATCTCCGATGGCAACCTGCCAAGCCAGCTTGATGGTAGCGCTCACACTTTGTCATAAAATACTAATTGCTTATTGACCAAGACCCTATATGGAGATAAGAGGCAGACTGCAC
This sequence comes from Novumbra hubbsi, assembly GCA_016801125.1. Taxonomy (NCBI): domain Eukaryota; kingdom Metazoa; phylum Chordata; class Actinopteri; order Esociformes; family Umbridae; genus Novumbra; species Novumbra hubbsi. The sequence continues at coordinate 14,734 of JACXGK010004849.1, forward strand.
CCCAAGCATAAAGGAGTAGATATCACGGGTCATTTGGAAATGTGATGGGAGGAGGTGAGTACTTGGTGCAAGTGTCTGAAAAATCTATGCACCCACGTATTAATGTTTATGTACACAGAGACAGTGGAAGAATTAAAGGTGAACCCACTGTCGTTTCTCGGCAGAATCTTCATCAACATCACAGTTCATTCCACGTGTTTACTTCACCCACAGTTTCACTGTGGTCAGTGAGACGTGACTGTACGTACGTGGATTTGACCGCTTGAGAGTGGAGGGAGAGATCCCGGTAGCCTTGCAGAAGGACAGGCAGCCAGGATGATGGCATTCACTGACAAATACAGCCGTCCATTTCCGCTGAAATTGTACCCACAGCCAACCCACTACCTTTACATTACAGGAGGCTAAAGACCTTTTAATGATAATGTGCTATGGTTTCCAAAATGGTGTATTAACTGCAAATATTTAAGGTTCCAGCTAAGTGGACTGTTAACGTTTGTCTTGGAGGGTCTTGATGGACTTGGGCTCTGAACGGTGCTCGGAGAATAAAGTGGATGGTGGCAATTCCAGCTGATGGTGGGTAAAACCATTAGGACTAGGGGTGGCTGATTCAAAGTGAACACACAAAGACTATTAAACTTTATCAGTGATACATCTTTATTTGGTCTCTATTATACTGAATAGTAGGATCCATTAACAGATTAAGGGAAATGGTCTGTAATACAGCTTTTCTTTGGATTTCAGGAGGCAATAGTTTGGCTCTGTATTTTATTGATTCACCTAGTTGTCCTAACCTCAGTTTGGGCCTGTGCCTAAACCTAACCTCAGTTGTGCCAGTTACTAACCATTCCTCATTGAAATTGCAATTATTATTATATCATGAAACATTGATTCATCTCTTGTACAACAGTATACTTCTATCATCCTACTGGTATTCATGTTCTCACTGCTCTAAGCTTACTTCTCTTTTTTTCTAAAGCTGCCCGAAAAACAGACGAATGTCAATGCCTTCCTCTTGCTCAAGATCAACTCACTGTGAATGACAGTTAACTAATAAAACTGCTTGCAGTTGACGACAAACTAGCACAATCAACAATAAAATAGCCTAGTAGGAGTAATAATAATGGTAATTTGTTGAATATAGTTATGATAATAATTACATTCGCTGAAGATTATTTCAGACAGCATTGTGTGGTTGTCTGTCATGGCACATTTTTATTTTATTATCAAAAGCCTATTTGGGGGGACATTTTGAACATATTTGAATGTGTGTCCCCCCAATATATATATAATATCTATATATATTAATATTACAGCCTTAAAAGCTGAATATGAGGCAAGTTTCAACACATTTTCAAAACGTTTCAACACACTTTCAACACATTTCTTTCATACGTTTTTAATTTTTAAAGGAGAATTGATCATTAGAAAACTGTTTTGCAATTACGTTAGCACAGCTAAATACTGTTGTGCTAATTAAAGAGGCAATACAACTTTCTTTAGACTAGTTCAGTATTTGGAGCATCAGCAATTGTGGGTTCGATTACAGGATAAAAATTTCCAGAAACAAAGAACTTTCTTTCTAAACTCATCAGCTTATTCTTGTTAGAATTGAAGACTATTCCATGTGAGAAATTGCCAAGAAACTGAAAATCTCATACAACACTGTTTACTACTCTGTTCAAACTGGTTCTAACCAGAATAGGAAGAAAAGTGGGAAAACACACTGCACAACTGAGCAATAGAACATTTCTGTCCCGTTTGTAAAACAGACACCTCAAGTAGAGAAAGCCATATCTTAAACTGGCCGATAAAAAGTAAAGATTCATCCATCTATAAAGCATGATGGAGGCAATGTGATGGTCTGGGTCTGGGGGGGGTGTGGCAAGCATAGTCACCCCATCTCAATCTTTAAGAATCTGTTCACTATTACTCTATGAACAAAAATATAAAACCGGAAGGTGAGGGTTGATTTTGATGTTTGGACCTACGTGTTTTCCAGTAATTAAAAAAGTGAACACAGGATTTTATGTCAGAAGAGGTGTTCTATGATCGTACAGACAAACCTTGCACAGTCCATAATCCTACAATCAGAAACTGACATGTATGTTCCAATCTCACTACGGTCTTGTAGTGTCCATGCATCCATTCATGAGTCTTTATGACAGTCACATGCACACAAACAAACACAATGTCTTGTAGTTCCTAGCTGTATACAGGATGTGTGGACAGGATGTGTAATGGACATCACATGTCCAACCTATTGTCCTTTGTTCAGCTGTCAGTCAGCACTTCCATGCGTTGTGTTAAGCTTTTCATGCCCTTAACCTCAGACAACCTCGTACAACCCTATAGAGCTGTTGTGGGAGCAGCTTGACTGTAAGGAGTGTAAGAACTGCCCAGCAGGCGTTTCAGATTACCTCCACAAACTAAAATGAAAGGATTCAAATTCAAATTATTATTTCATTAATTCTAACCTTGTCTATGACTATACTGCTTTTTATTTTCCAATATTTTCTATAGGAAAATGTTTACATGTTTCACCAACTAAGAAAGCAGCACTTTTTGAATTCCATTGCCCAGAAACATCCATCGACTGTGCTTGATTAATTATCATAAAAACCTTTACACATTGACATAGATAACAAGAGTAATCTGTGTCCATATCACCCACTCTGGAGTCACCCACTCTAGAGGTCTCCCTAGGTCTGCTTGTTGGTTCACCAGTGCTTTTTCTTTGTGTGCAAATGCAAACACTAAGAATGCAAATGCAATGCTTGGAATCAAGACTAAATGTTGACAGCCCTTTTGTGCTGCACTAACAAAAATAAACACACGTGCCCACTAAGAAACAACAATTTGTCCAAATTGTACCATAAAATGGGTGAACTATGTACAAAATGTAAAAACATTCTGATAGGGATAAAAGATACCTTCAGATTAAATCAAACAGTCAGCAATTTAACTCCATAGTCTTTTTCATTTAAAATCCAAAGTTCTGGGATACAGAGCCAACAAAAACAATGTCACTGTCTTCTGGAGTATGCATAGACCGTACATAAATATATTGTAAAACATTCCTTATGATTGTTTAACACTCACCTGCGGATCTGTGGTCACTCACAATCCCTCTTGAAATTTAAGATCAATTAATCAATTTCTAAACTTTAATCCTTTTAAGAAATCACTGAAGTTGCTGCCTTGTGATTGGTAATGGTGCCCTTAGGTTAAATCCATAGTTGGTTTATGTTACGTGAATATTCTGTTGCAAGGAAGAACAACTTTTACGTTTCATTCAATATATTTCGCCTGCAGCTAAACCAATGTACAGTGGATTATTTTCAAACAGCCCCAAAAGTGGAATGTCAGCAAAAAATGACACAGTGACTATGAGGTAATAACTGCCAGCTTGATCTTATTTTGTATTCATCCACCTTGTCTACATGTTATTATTTTTGTATTTTGTCCCTAATTCATTTCATGCAATAAATACATACATAGCTTGTGTACCATGCTGCCTGCAACATCATCCAGCATGGCCAGTTTGGTGGTTCCACTTGAGAACCTCTGGGGCGTTCTGTATCGGTTGCATCCGATGCCTCTAAGTAGCACCACAGACGGTCCAGGAGCTCACAGATGCCCTGACCCGGGTCTGGGAGGAGATCCCCCACGACACCACCCTCCATCTTATCAGGAGCTCGCCAAGATGTTGTCGGGAGTGAATACAGGCACTTGGGGACCACACTACTACTGAGTCACATTATGAGTGCCATGACGAAATGCACATGTCACAACATGCCTGTAATATCAATTTTTTTACTTTGATTTCTAGTGTCGGTTTGAATGCAGCCCTCAATTGGTTGGTGATTTTGGTTTCCGTTGACCATTGTTACGTAATTTTGTTCTCAATGAATGACACAATGTACAGCAAGGGTTTAGATCTTTAATATATTTTGTTTATCCTATGTGTGATTTAAGTGGTCCCTTTATTTTTTCGATTAGTAATACATTCTGTATTTTAGACAGCAATATTGATGAATCAGGTTTGAAAATATAAATAGGAACAGATGTAATGACACACACACACAGATGCACATAAGTCAATTAGTGCTGCTGATTTTATTCAATGTTGTGAAATGTCAGCCAAATGTAGCAAGTTGCTTTCCCTTTGGAACTGAGTGCATTCCTTTGTGGATGGCTGGGACAGGATTAATGTGAGGCTGTGTAGACTGTTATTACTGGAGATCAGGATGCAACACTGAGTACTTACACAGGAAGATAAAGTTCAGGACACACACAGATACAGAGCTCCCAAAGGCCTGATAGCCTATTATTTCTGCCTCATAACTTCAGAATTATTTTCTTCAAAAGGAATGTGCTCTTCAGATAATTAAAAAAATTCACAGACCAGATCCAATTTGAGATTATTCTATATGAAGTATCTGTGTGTGAAGGAGAGGGTAACAAAAGAGTGTGTGAACATGAGCTTGTGTGTGTGTGTTTGTGCCTCTTATTAAGAGGCGATCTGGCACATAGTGAACTTTAAAGCACCAAAGCAAACATTAACAGACAAGATTATCACAATGAAACTATCATGGGCAAATAGCTCCCCAACCTTCCTCTAACATTATTCTGCTTAGGTAAGTACCTCTTCCAGGTTATGGAGCTTAAGGGCAATAGGCTGAATGAAAGAAAAGGTTCCCTCAGACATATCCTGATAAAACACCAAACAACAACGTTACACACAAGTTGTGTGTCTTCCAAACCGATCCAGCACACCAGCCTTTTATGTAATTATCAATCCATACCCACATTTCTGCAGCCAACATTCCAGCACTTCAACAGCATAGAACACTGGATAATCTCTCATAAAGTAATAGGCCTAAGTAGAAACATCTCTTTAATATGTGATTTAAAAAGCTATGGATTTCTTCACTTTGGCAGTTTCCGTGAGCATCGTGTATCTGCGCGGGCTTTTCCTTGAGATGCAGAGGGTGGAGAAGAGAGCAATGACTCCACGTCCTGCTTCTGTTCCACGGGTTAGTACCACCCACTGTCGGTACCGTTCCCCCCCCCCCCCCCCCCCCCCCCCCCCCCCCCCCCCCCCCCCCCCCCCCCCCCCCCCCCCCCCCCCCCCCCCCCCCCCCCCCCCTCTCCCCCACCCCCACTCAAACCCCCCCCAAAAAAGAAAGCGCGAAAAAGCCACAGAGAGAAATGAGATTCCTTTTTCCCATTTATACAACTGTGATAGCAAGTAAAAAGACAAAACATTATTTGAAGATAGAAGATACACGGCCCATGATAAGAGTAGCCGGCGGTGTCTGGCGGGCCTTGGTGGCGCTGTGACTATTTCATCTTCCATGGTAACTTAAACACCAGACAAAGGCCTTCACACTCCGTGGCCTACTGTTGGCTTGCCGAGATTGACTGGGATTGTAATAATTCATAGAGTTTGGCTTTTGTTCTAGCCGAGGTGAGGAATTGCATTATGCCCTGATGAGATGGCCACTGTGGCCGGCCTGGGATACTCTCTCTCTGCTGTCTGCGTGCCTGTGGGTGTGCGTGTGTGTGTGTGTGTGTGGGGGGGTGTGCATGCGAAGCTGGTCAGTTTAATCCAGGGTAGAGAGAGGAGAGGTGGAGATGTATTGGAGAGAGGGAATGAACCGGAGAGAGATGGGGCTGAAGCTCTGCACTACATAATACTAAGCCTGGACATCCATTACCCTCCCCTCAGGGCCTCTGGCCCGCTGACATTATGAATGTGTTTAGATACAGGGGGCCACCGGCTTCTTCGGCGCATGACATTGGGAAAGCATGTTAAATTCACAGGCCTGGGGCAAGAACCGTCACTGTCCTTGACCTGAAGTTAAACAAGCCAGTTGCTCAGGGTTGGACAGGTTGCTGCTGTAGGAGACTAAAATATGAAGCGCTTCAGTTAGACAGGTATAGTTTTCAGTTAGACAGATATAGTATTCAGTTAGACAGATATAGTATTCAGTATTCAGTTAGACAGATATAGTATTCAGTTAGACAGATATAGTATTCAGTTAGACAGATATAGTATTCAGTATTCAGTTAGACAGATATAGTATTCAGTTAGACAGATATAGTATTCAGTTAGACAGATATAGTATTCAGTATTCAGTTAGACAGATATAGTATTCCGTTCGACAGATATAGTATTCAGTTAGACAGATATAGTATTCAGTATTCAGTTAGACATATATAGTGTTTTACCTACAGTATGCGACCCAAAAGTATGGAAACAACACAAATGTCCATTATGTTTAATGAGTATCTCTAATCTAAATTGTGTTGACTAAATTGCCTCTGGGAAAACCTTGGACACCGTTAAACACTTTTCTTGCCGGTTTGAGCCAAGGTCTAGGTGGCCATCGAGGAAGGTACCTTAGCAATATGGATGACAATATGGATGACAGCTAAGCGTCACTTTGTCCTCCCGTCATCCACTTTCCCTACATGCAGCCAGCTGTCCCCCCCGCCCTTCCTGACATTAGCCTTTTCCTTTGGTTACTGATACAAAATAAGTAGCTTTTACAGTGGGCCATTAAACTGTCATTTAGGCAACTGTGCGTGAAGAGCCCTCAGATAACACTCAGAGCTGATGCAGAACCAAGTTTTTTGAATCATAGCCATCTGCAGGGTGCTTAAATCACACTGCGCACTAAAGCATCCGAGGGTTTCATTAAGGAGGAAGTCACTCAGCAAGACAAATACTATCAAAGTGAAAGGCGGAAGAAAATATCAACAGAACGCACCCAGAACGCATCTATGCAGGCGTGCGGAATAATAATATTGTATTTCCTAATTGGATGTTTTGGTGGTTGTCGTTAGAGCATTACACACAATAAAAGTTGAGGTCTTTGTTTCTTTCAGTGGTTCCAAATGCTGCTCAATTTGACAATACGGTAACATGCTGTACGCGAATGAAAGCACTTTGCATGTTTTGTTATCTGTTTCTCAAAACGAAAAATGATGCTTTGCCCTCAGCGTGTGAACATGAGATACAGATTATGAATAGTATTTCTGGTCTGAATAAACTGCCTCTTATAGACACAATCTGAGTCATGTTGTGGCCCTGCTCTAGATCTGTAAGAGTCATTCATTCATAGGCGCTCTCTCCTTTCAAAAAGCCCTCCTGCCAATGCATTAAATACATCAGACCATGGAGATAGCATCGTTTATAGGGCTCCCTCACGATGTGCCGTCTGTCTGCAAAGTAGCCAGCCCACTTCAATAGCCTCTCTCCACTAGCATGTTTAAACACAGTAAATCAGCACTTGAAAGAAATATATATTTCTGAAAGATAACTTCCATTTCCGGCAAGTATTCATTGAAATTATATAATAACCAACATGGAAAAGGGGTTAGACCTAGAGCGGAAAAAAGAACTAGATAAATGTGGTATTTGCAAGTTCCTTTGTGAACTGGTCTTTTGTAGCGAGAGGAATTTAAACACCCAGAGAGGCAGTGGGAAAGTGAATGCCAGAAAAACCTCTAAGCTTGTATGTCTAAAAAGAAATTCAATTAAATGGGATTTTAGTGTTCTGAATGCACTGGAGTCTTCTCTCCACTGATAAGGGCTCCAGCAAACTGAAACCACCTTTATGCCAAGGAAATATCTGCTGCCTCTAAACATGTAATCCTCGCTCAAAGCACAATATGGATGACTGAAATATCAATGCAACCTGGAACCAATTTTAACACATCAAATCAGTGACGTTAGGTGAGAGTTGAAGACGGACTTCCTGTGGCTTAGATGGGGGGAGCACACAATTCTTCTGAAAAAGCCCAGTGCAGCTCTCACAAAGGCTTCCATCCCACCCAACTCAGGCAGGCACTCTTCATTGTTGCCTCTGGGTGGCAGAGATCTCATTCCTCTTTTTCTTTTTAAAGAGTTTAAGTACGTGCTCTACTGTAACTACCGCAGACCACTACTATCGAGGAGTCCCATTTCTGTGTGAGCTCCCCAAGGCCGGAAAACAGTGGTCATTGAAATAAGCGTGCAGGTATCGGACATCTGATTTTACGAAGTCCTGACAGTTCTGGATTTAAAGGGAAGGATATTTTACATTTTAGTTGTTTTGACACACAATTTGTTTGAAGATGGCCAGAGGTTGGATTCAAACTACACTTGACTTGCAGAAACAAGCAATAATGTGGACCAGACAAGTGCTGTAGAAGAGGGAAAATGTTGTAAATGAACCTTTTTTATTTAGCACGGTGTGATAAGAGATTACTGCACCTATTTTTGTTCCACTACATCATAGCACAATATATTTTTTTAAGAAAATGGAAATTTGCCTTTCTCGCTACTCAAATACAAAAATAAACATTTTCAATCCAAATGACTGCTCCGACAATAAATATAAATTATTAAAATGAAAGTTTGAGTTCAGCAACATTTGAATAGCATTGCAGCTGAATGTGCATGACAAACAGTGTCCTTTCTTTAAGAGAGAAATAAAATGTAAATGCTATTGGAAAATGGGATCATTACAATATTGCCTGAGGCTGTTTGATAAAATAAATAGTTAAAAAGGGGGAAAACGAAACAGTACTTTGATTAAAAAAAGAACGCTTGGGCTCTAATCTGTTCAACAAACATTTAATTTAAATCCATTTAAGATCAGAGTGAAGTAAACAAAACCAAATCCCTCCCTTGCAGCCACAACGGAAAACCACTTTGTAAACCCCTAAATTATCCATTCCACATGAGTAATTGAATGTCTAAGATTAGGGTTAATTAATTAATTACAGGCAGACACACAATGTGCAGCCATTAATGGTGTTGGTGGGGTGATTGGGTACATAAATGTTCAATCCTACATATGATGCAACTTGCACAATCTTAAATTATTAATTAAACAAAATCTATGAAATTACTTGCTCCATTATGTACTTTGGGGGCTTCAATTTGCATTGCTGAGTGTTCCTTCACCTTTTCAGCGCGGCGCCAGATTAAAGTGCCTATTTGAAATCAATTTCTCTAATAATCATCTTAATGAGCTCATCAATTAAGACTGCCATAATGGGATGTTACTGCGTGGTCTCAGTTATCACTTTAACTCTGCCACTAATTTCCATGCTTCATCTATCAAAGATGATTGGCTAATATTGTTTAGCTTCTGCTCGGGGTGATAGGGAGATCAGAAGGAACGCTGGGGGAAAGTCAGAACCTTGAGAGGCCAGAGAAACCGTGGGGATAACAATGACAATTAGGACCTCTCCCTCACCACCACAGTGTGTGTGTGTGTGTGTGTCAAGGTGGGTGGGGCCGGAGGAGGCTGGGTTACACGCACCCTATTTGAAACTGCTTATGTAAATGAGTTGGATAATGGATTTCAACGTTTCACCCTTATTTACATAAGTAAGCTGCTCAGTGGGCCGTTCCACATCGGGGATCTCATTATTCCCTCTTTCAGGGACGTTTATGAGCTTTGCCCTCCTGCCTGACCCTGCTCCTCACACTCCCCAAACAGAGGGCAGATCTGTGGCGGCACATGCATGTAGCTAGCCTACTGGTACACACACACACACACTCGGAGGGGCTTCATTATATGCGATGGTTAACCAGAGAAAATATACCAGCTTTCAAACAGCTCGTCCATTTAACCCCAGGTTCTAAGCAATTCTACCACATGGATTCTCCAATCTGTTCCTACACCAATACAGGTTAGTGAGAGGCAGTGTTTTGCGGGTGACTAAGCAGGCTTCACCAGATCAGGCGGAGGGAACAGATGTCTCAGTAGCCCGTGTGGGAGGCGATATCTTTTTACAAAGGTCCCTAATATTTGGGGGTTCGGAGGCGTGTGAGCAGTGCGGCAGTCTAAGGCACAGCGTGTAGATGACCACTACAGCCAGAGTTCATATCACATAGGTGACCACTACAGCCAGGGTTCATGTACCGGTTGTATCACATAGGTGACCACTACAGCCAGGGTTCATGTACCGGTTGTATCACATAGGTGACCACTACAGCCAGGGTTCATGTACCGGTTGTATCACATAGGTGACCACTACAGCCGGGGTTCATCTACCGGTTGTATCATGTAGGTGTCCACTACAGCCAGGGTTCATGTCCTGGTTGTATCACGTAGGTGACCACTACAGCCAGGGTTCATCTACCGGTTGTATCACATAGGTGACCACTACAGCCAGGGTTCATGTACCGCATGTATCACATCGGCATGGCTGAGGGCAGCAGCACCAGAGATTTCCATCAACTCGGCCACAGCTAACACGGTTTTGAGGCAGTATTTGAGGAGGGAGTGTTGTTGGTACAGGGAGGAACAATCAGTAGTTGAGGAGGGAGTGTTTTCGTACAGGGAGGAACAAGCATCACTCAGACAGGGAGGCCCAAAGCTCTTAATCGGGCAACTTCATCTGTCTTTCCCATCTATAGGTTGGCTGTATAATCAACCAATGGCTGTATAGCACCCACTTAGACATTTTTTATGTCATCTGGAAGTAGCAAGGAAGTAGCAGAGAAAGTTGTCTGTAGGTTTGGATGTGTCATGGTTTTGAAGAACGTTACTCCCAAGGCACAATTCTTTTGAATTTAAACATTGAGATCCTGAAATCATTCATCTAGAAAAAGCTTTATCCAATTATTTTTCCCTCCCAATTTGGTATTGTCCAATTTAGGATTTTGGCCTTTCCTCATCAAAACAACGCCACAGCAGGTCCAGGAGAGTCAAGGTGTGAGATGTGTCTAACAATACACACCTTGCCAAAGCGTTTATTTTCACACTGCTAGCATAAACACAAATTAATTTGCTTCTCATATGCAATGGAGGAGAGAGCATTCCCAGGTTAACAACTACAATAAAGTTTGAAACTTGGAGCCACTAGATGTCCTTTTTAATGTGCCCCAAAATAAGATTACATGCCAGTGGAACTCCTAATCACTAAAGAATATTTTTCAGTCACAGTATGCATATTCTTTTGATGATTTATACTGCAAAAATGCTTTGTGACATGTTGCAGTGATTAATTAATGTAGCGCTGCAAATGATTAATTGATTTATCAAATTATTTAAAGCTACCATTTATTATACTGTGGTAAATTGGTAAACTCAAACTCTAAGAGGGTGGGGATTAGAAGCGATGACAGTGGGTTCAATTATATTAATACAGTAGAACCTTTAATGTAAATGCCTCATTACTGAAAGAAGATAGTGGACAACCGTGATCAAATCAAAAAACGATCTGTTGACATTTATTATTATAAGTATTAAAGTAGTTTCTATGTTAGCAATTGTTGTCTTGGATATGTGGCGACTGGACAATAATAAAATGCTTCCTCTCACGTTCTGTATAACTTGATGCAGATCCAACCTTCTGATCTCACAGCAACAGAAAACAGACTACGTTGAGAACTCAAGCATAGGCCATTTGAATCAGGAATATTTGACCCAGCCAACAGCCTGAGATTGAGTTGAAGCAGGGGAATAGTGAATGCACAGTGGCGTTAAGTGTGCTGGAGAGGGGAGGCAGGCTGTACATCAGTGGGGCAGTAATGAAATGCAAAAATCATCCAGACTAACAATTGGAGGCCTGTGTAGCAGCTTAGCCTGTTGGTCCAAGGCTATTCATCATAATCAGCAGCACTTTTCTCATTAGCAAAAAGCCATTACCATTGGACTTTATCAGCCAGCCACTGTTATCGCCCGCTGCAAGGCAATCCCAGCCCGCTGTGGCAGGGACAACCCAACGGCAGGCGGACGTACCTGTGCTTTAATAAGCCAGCTATTCCAGAACTCCACGGTCAGGTGTCACTTGATGAGCCTGTCACCCGGAGGCCGCTCCGCCCTCTTCCACCTAGTGAACTCACGCACTGCCAGGGGGACTTACCAAGGGGACTTACCAAGGGGACTTACCAAGGGGACTAATCCCATTACAAACACACTTTTCCCCTGGGATTCTCCATGTTAGGTGCATAGTGTGGGAGCAGTAGGAGTCCAGTAGGAGGCCAGGAGGAGGCCAGTAGGAGGCCAGTAGGAGGCCAGTAGGAGGCCAGTACGAGTCCTTTGTTATGCTGTCAAGAAGACGCATGAAGACCAGCTACTTGCCTTTCTCAGTATGATGCATGAAAGTGACCTAACGTTCACACTGCGATCGCATCTGACACCATCTAATCAGCAATGTGATTCATTCATTGGACAGGACTAACGGGGACCTTTTATCATTGTGTTTTCGTTAGTAGGGGCTTTGCGAGTTTCTAAAATGTTTACCGTAGACATGAGATTCAACAAACTTAATTAAAGGAGTTAGTGAAACAGTTTAGTAGAAGCATAAAGTTCATCCCATGATGGCATTGACAGAATAATTGCATAGGCTGTTCATAGGGTTCATTTACAGACTAAAGGTCACTATACTAACGTGTTCACCACTTTAAGAAGTGGCTCAACCCCATCATAAAGGCGTTTTGTAGGAAACATTTGTCTGTGTTTGTAGTTTTTATTTTTAAAACCTGTGGCTATGAATCGGTTACTTGTCAAGCCTCAGTTGGTTCCATTTTTTTATTAAATTTGTTTGTATCGTTAAGTCTTTACATTTCCAGATCGTTTACCTTTTTAGACATTAGAAGAAATATTACATTGAATCCCATTTCTGTGATTTGCACCTCATTCATCACTTTAATTCCTAAGCACCTACGGCCTCCCGGAAAGGTAAATACATGACTGTCTATTAGGTAAGTGCCTCAAAGCCAACACAATAGCACGGAGGCAGAAGTTTGTGCTGAGCGCCACACTATATTACACATTTGGATATGACACGTTCAGCCATGCACTTCAATGCGCAAAGGTCATTACAGCTTGGCCGTGGTGTGTCGGCACGTAATTAATACCGTTGCGTTAACATTTCAGTAGCCACCGTCCTGAGTGAGTTAATCACAAGGGCTATGGCTCTGAAATGGCTCTGTGCTTTACGAATGACTCTCTCCTTCCCCTCTTAATCTGTATTTTACGAGTGAGAAGCTTTGCATTATGCAAATCGTTGGATGGGAACAGGTGACATTTCTACAGTGAACACGAGCGACGGCCCAGCCTGGTCTGGTATGCTGATTTAGACATTAGTATCTGTCAGCGCAAGTGTGCCCAAGCCTTGATCTGCATAGCAAAATCTCTCATTTAATCTTCCCGCTTTAAGGTGGAATGCAAGGAATGGGTTTGTGCCTGGGTGTCTGTGATTCCGTGTTTGTCTGGATACCGTCAGGAACAAAAATCCCCACAACAATAGGAAATCATGGACAACTGGACCTTGTGGGAACTTGTCACTGATCCTAATAAGGAAAGACCTGCTCTCCAGCAAACGGTTTGGGGTTAGGGCTAACCATTATAACAATTATAATAGGATTATGGTCGATTAAATGTGTATATTTTTGAGTGACCACAAGTATAGTAAACCTGTACCAAAATGTTTCCTGAATGTGTGTGTGATTGTGTGTGTGTGTGTGTGATCCGGTTTAGGGATTATGTTAAGAATAAGGGTTGCTTTTGTGTTTAGACATTGGAGGTTAGGGTTAGGGGTTTCAGAATACTCCCTGGCATTAAAAGACCTGACCAAATGCATAAAACAAGGTATTAAGGGAAAAGGTATTTAATCTACTATGTTTAACGTGGAAATGCAGCCCTATACATTATCTTTTGAATTCCTGCATTCTTAGTATTTGTCTCCTCTGCAAACAGACATTTTGATCATTTAGGTATCCCATGTTGCTGTGAACGGAGGGAATATTGGACAAATATTCAAATGTAAACGCAATAATAAAAAAATGAATAAAGGTTCTTATGTTGTTTTCTATTCGCGTCTCTTAAGGGACATGTGGGGGAATTTGGTCTGACAGGCAGGGTCTGCCTGGTTCCACCTTAAATGAGAAGAGTCAGTCCCATGGTCCACTGCCCCGGGCTAATGTTTGCTTCCAATAAAGAACAAATCAGCACCCAACTTGACTCATCTTATCATGCAGTCAAAACTGATGATCAAAGAAGTCATAAAGATCCCATTTAATCTTTTGCCTATCTATCATGCTGATGTCTTTATCCTCTTTGTGCAGCCGTAATATCAGCCCATTATGAAGGCAAAATAGATCTGGCGTGCATACAAGGCAGATGAAGTGCTCCGTTTGACGTGACAGCGTGATCAGTGGAAGTGGTAATCTGCAAGGAATAAAAGAGATCTCAATTATTCTGGAACAGTAATGTGTGAGAGAACGCACATCTGCTCTCATATATTGTGACATGCACTGATAAAACATCCTTGCCAATTTATACTCTCCTTGCTTGACTAATCTTCAACAGCCCTCATAATCTCTAATCACTTCATAGAAGTGAGAAAGGGGGCAGAGGGAATGTGAGTGAGGGAACAGAGAAAGAGAGGGGGAAGAAATACAGTGAATGAAAGAAAAAGAGGTTCAATTGGGATCCAAATGAGTGGAAGATTGGAAGTCCATCTGAAATTCAAATTACATTCGTAAATGAGCCAGGCTGCTTTATTGTGAGAGAATTAGCTATCTGGTGGGTATGAAACACAAAGGGCATTATTGCAGGAGCCCTCTGAGGCTGGCCGTTGAACACAGAAAAGCAGGTCTGGCGGTGAGTTACTGCGGACACGGCTGGCCAACTCCGTCCCTATTAGAGAGTCTGCACCCTTATTATTTTACCTAATCCCTCAAGCTTTTCTTGTTCATGTATTTCACTCGCCGAACACTGCACACGAGGTGGAAGTAAAACAAGAAACAAGTAAAACAAGGCTTGGAAACTCTGACCTGCAGTTGGACATATTTTTGTGAAGATATTAAGCAATGCCACGCAGAATGCCTAACTGCTTACATTTATTTCATCACAACACATATATACAAATACACGTTTATTCAATTATCAATTATCTTTGTCATTTTCTGTTGGGCTGAATCCCAGGCACATCTAAAAGACCACGCCTCCTGCTGGACAGCAGGGAAATTACGGATCCCTCCGCCGGTACGGACACAAGGCCTCTGGGGAAGGGGGGGTGAAAACCCTCAGAACAAGCCAGTCAATAATATTCCATAAACCACAGTGTAGGGCAACAGGAGTGAAATAACCAGGGTATTAATTAACAGTAGCCTGCGACTGTCTGTCGTTTAGTAATTACTCCTTCAGCTCTTGGTTCGGCTCTGCCCTTCTTCACACAACTATTATTAAGCCAATCATCATAAATCCCCCCCTGCACCAATTAACAATATGGGGGAGGGGGGGCAGTGCTGCGTGTGTTTTAACGGTGTATAATTAAGCCGGGCTCTTTTGTTAATTAGCCTGATCTGACTCTTTGCTTTTTATGCTACTCGTCCGCTCATTACCGGAGCCATTTAATTCAATTAGCACCTTAATTAGACGAACAGCCATGTTCTGATGTTGCCAGTCTTGTTGGAGGAGTGCGCTGTGATTAGCTTTGACAAACACTGCATGCAAATCATCGCGGTGCCGTAGCGCTGGAGGGGAGCCAGAACAGAACAGCCGGGCCCGCGGAGAGAGGTGGGGCCATTCCACCCAGGGGAGTGAGACACTATAATCAGCTGCACGCCCATCATATACAGTAAGGAACACGGGCACCCATTCGCCGGACGGGCACAGGCGATCGACAACAAATATGAACGGAAGCCAACATGACGACGTCCACTTATGACCTTACACGGCAGGGTGCCGTCGGCTTGAGTAACAAAGAGGGGGAGACTGACGTGAAAGATTAACACAGAGGGATGGTAGCTCCTCTCAGATCCCTGCAGGCCCCGATAAGAAAGCCCATTCCATGACATGGAGGGACAAACTCAATTAACTATAATAGAGACGGGCCATTCCGGCTGTGCTCTGACGAACGAGTACAGGGTTCACTTTTCTCTCGCTCAGAGATATTAAGGCTCGCCGAATGGACGGGGAACGACCGCGGCCACTTCCTGCGACAAGTCGAATCAAAGGCTATCGATGAGAAATATCCTAATCTGCGGATTAAATGCTGCCTGGGCACAGTTTAATTTGAGACAAAATAGGAACCTTCTCGGCATCAGCTGCGGCGCTTGTCTGTCAGAGGCAGGACACACAGGCCGTGCTGGTGGGATCGCACCGGGGCGCGACAGCCTGGTTTTCTTTTCAGCCTGCAATAATATACAATAGATGTGACCTACACAAGGTAAAGGGACAGTTCACCCAAATTACAAAAATTGCACATTGCTGAATGTACCCTCTAAGCAGCCTATGAACAAGGTTTAATAGGAATCCATTATTTGATTACACTTTTAGAAGATTGCACTCGTTATCATCATGCAGATGTAGAAGATAGCGGAGTGAGTACATAGTAATGTCACTTGGTTGAGGCATGGCTGGTCGCCAGGAACCCACATTCCTGTGACTAAATAACCAAGAGGGAACAGCCTGTGTCGGTACACTGGATATACAAGATATCACAAAGGAGCTGCATCGTTCAGTTTGTGCTTTTATGTTTTGTCTTTATGAATTAAATTACTTAAACAAACCAAACACAAACTGGAAAGGAAAATCCTGCCCTGCCTTTGTCAGTAGTTGTTGCTGGGGAGTGCCTCGTAGATTACTTTTTGAAACATAAGCCAAAGTCAATGGGGTTTTTCACTGTCAAATGCACAAAATAAAGTAGTGTCGTTCTGAGCAGTGAAATTCTTATGACGTGGCGTGCGACATCCATGTACTACTGTAGCATTGAGTAAAATATAAGCATAACATTTAAATAAACAAATTCACATAACAACGTCAACTAGCAGCAAAGAGTGCAGAAAAGGGGTAATGACAATATCACAACATATTAAATGTGTAATACTGCCTTTGAGTGGAACATCAAAATATGCTAATGTATGTTTTAGTGTTTCCGCAACCAACATTTTATATCCATGCAAACGTTCTTAAAATCTGACGTAATCATTAACGTTTTACTGTGATAACAACATTGGATCTAAATCATACGTACAGTGCAGCGGTTTCTCAAACTGTTTGGGGCCAGGGACACATTTTGTGATTGCAAATGTATTAGTCAACTACACATTATAAGACTCCAAATCTAGTAAAATAAATGTAGCCTAAAATGAGTTTTACTATGACTTTGACGGTGCCTGGTTGTCCAGAATCCCGGGACAGAACCTTCTAAAAGCCCAACTCTTGGTAACAGAAAGAACATTTTGGAGATTTGCTCAGTGTGTCACATGCATCAACCAAAGATTGCGTGCCACATCATTAACGCTGTCATCAACTGACAATTGCAATGACAAATGACATGGCTAACCAAAAAAACCTTTCTAGGCATTCTAAAATCTGGAAAGTGTCAGCATGGTTTGTGTCCAGATGCCCATAGAAAATATAAACCAGAAGCAACAGTTTGTCATTTCTACATCCAACGTTGTGAGGAAGCTCTGTGGCCAGGAGTGAAAACCTATGGCACAAGATTAAACATAATTAGTAATAATAATAATAATTACAGTACATTACAGTACATATCGCTTTTCTGGAACACAAAGACGCTTTACATCTGGTACAAGACAAACAACATCTGAGGACAATACACAGACAAACATAAAGAAAAGGAAAGACAAGACACTGGACCAAAGGCCTGTTTTAACAGATGAGGCTTGAGGCGGTGAATGAAGATGGTAACAGATTTTCAGTTTGCCAATGCTGTCATACATGAAACAGCCAATATCAGAAAGATTCTGTTCCCAAAAGTAGAATATGTTACAGTGTGTAGTACATCAGTTAGCTAAATATTTAACATACCTTATAAGAAAAAGCATTTCCTAACTGGAACATATTAAAATCTATTAATATTACCATAAAGACTACTTCCTCATGGCTCCTGCTCATATATTAGGTCATTGGATTTCGGTTTTGCTAGCATATCATGTACTATATAAGCCTTGTAGCCTTACTCTGCCAGAAGATGCAGGTTTGAAAAACAATTTAGAAAATGTATGTTTTTACATGCACATTCCTTGATTAATAAATCTTATATACTCTTGAAACATTTTCAAATCTCATCCAATTTGTATGTGATGTCCATATTGCTGTGGTGGTTTCATCATATCCGGAAGGTTTAAGTAACATTATTTATGAGAGCCCTCGGTCAAAGCAGTCACTTGGAGGACGTGGGTGCTGAAATGTTGTTGGATATCCAGTGTCTGGTTAAATTCCAATAGCAATTATTAGTCTCTTTTAGTCTCTTCACAAATCAGGTTATTGTCGGGCTCCTGAATGGCAGAGTGGTAGAGTCACTGCCTGGCAGTGTGGCTGTGTCACCGCCCTAACTGTGGCCTTCTGACAGTGCCTGGGGGTCCATCAGAGGCTGGAGCAAATTGGCTCAGGGGTTGGTGGGGTGGATGTCAGACAGGGGCAAGAGCTGGCTGGCCGGGTGGTGGTCTATACACTCCTCGTGGCAGGTTGGGTGGGTGCTTGTAAGCTGAACTACAGTTCTTGGCCTGAAAAACAGGGTGGAACAGCATTTTGTAACCTGACGTTCGTGCTATGATTTTTTTCATCTCAATTAATCAAATGTATTTATAAAGCCCTTTTTGCGTGCGGCAGTAGTCACAAAGTGCTTATACAAAACACCCAGCCCGAAACCCCCAAGGAGCAAGCAACGACAGTGTTGAAGCACAGCGGCTAGGGAAAACTCCCTAAAAGGGCCGAAATGTAGGAAGAAACCTAGAGAGGAACCTTGCTTTGAGGGTTGACCAGTCCGCTTTGGGTTGTGCCCGGCAAAAATGTTAAGAATACAAGTTGTAATAATTCATAAATTCATGTGGGCTGCGTCTAGAGTCTATAAACCAAATCCAAGTCAGATAAGCATGACCTGATGGACACGGGGGGGGGCAGCCCCCGGGGGGCGACAAGGACAATGTTGAGGAGAAGGAGACCGGACCCTACTCCCTCGGAACATTAGTATAGTGGCTGATTGGGCTGAGAAGGGGGACATATTAGAATAATAAGGGCAACAGAACCTGAAGAAACAACGTGTCAGTTGTATTGGTGTTCACACAATAATATCATTTAAATTAGAAATACAAGGACGCATTTAAAACATTTATTTTAAATTGACAGACTCTAACCACTGGTTTTGCTGTGCCACAGTATTGGTGGATGGTGTAGCTGTGAGGTGTAGCTGTGAGGTGTGGTGTCGGCAGTCTCGTCTGGGTCTGTGGAGGCACCGTGAGGTACCGAGGATGGACCAGGGCTAGGTAACGCCAGTGATGAGGTACCGAGGATGGACCAGGGCTAGGTAACGCCAGTGATGAGGTACCGAGGATGGACCAGGGCTAGGTAACGCCAGTTATGAGGTACCGAGGATGGACCAGGGCTAGGTAACGCCAGTGATGAGGTACCGAGGATGGACCAGGGCTAGGTAACGCTAGGTAACGCCAGTGATGAGGTGATCAGAGGCCATGTATGGAGCAGGACATTACGGTTAATTATAATACAGCTCCACTTTCATTTTAAATCTATCATGCGATGGGAGATTAGTGGCTCCATTTCAGAATGAGTGTTCATGTAACCCTTGGCATCTCCGGAGGGTTTTTGTTATGGCCACGGATGTACTGTAGGTGGCAGCTCAACCTGTTATACTACACAATGACTAAATAGGCACCAAAGTGTTTCAGTATGCTGTTGTAACACAGACAATTGACATCAAGCTTTGTAGTTTGATTCCATACTCCTGTGGAATACGAGCAGAGATTGAGAGACTGAAAACATTCTGACTGCACTGCTATTGCGCAAACGCACAATTTGACGTGCAAGAGATAACTCATCCACAGTGAACTGACTTTTAAGTCAAGCAGGCTCAAATCTAGCAGATGTTTTGTCTCTCCCCTGGGAGGCTAACCTAAATGTTAGTTCGATACTTACTACAATTTCCAGTTAGAATTAATGTATTCCTTTGTACCATTTAAATCACTCACCCTACATTAGGACTATTCTTTCCACTGGAAGGCAAGCCATCTGGCTGCTAACTGGTTGTGAAATTTCTCACATTAATTAATTAGGGTAGTAGTCAAGTTAATGAGGAGTTGTAAATGGTCGCTTGGATATGTTTTTTTAAAATGCTTCGTAATTTAGCTCTATGAGTGCTTTGGAAGTCCATGTACTTTTTAATGCAAGTCATGGAGTCACACTTAAAGAAATGATCCTCGATAATATTCAGATACAAGAGGCTTGGACCTGGACCAGCACTGATAGCAAAATCAAGAGGCACTATGTAGGAAACGATTAGACAGACAATAGGACAAACGGCACAAAGTACCAGAGACTGTGAACACTTGTGAATATAGGCAAAGTACCATAGGACTGACAGGACCACAATACAGCAAAGACCAAATAAGAAAGACTGATCAGCAAACCAAACACAATCGCTTTGTGCAGTGGAACAAATACAAATTGTTTGTAAAATCCACATGGGTTTCAGCCAGAAGATTACAAGGTGTAACGGGAGTAGTGTATCTACATCATGTAATGACTCACAGGTCCGTGAGATTGCAGTATGTATTCCTCACATACAGAAGTGAAATGAGTCGTTTGCTTAAGCACTTGTGCTTCGGGTACATTATTGACATGAGGGGCCGGGCTCTGTGGAGAAAACACCAGTCAGGGACCGCAATGGGCCAAATGGGGTCCCACATGACCGAAGGGGCCCCCGGCTTCACCAAACAAATCAGCCCCATTACTGACACCCCCAGCGGGGTGATTACAAAAAAGAGAGGGAAAGGGAGAGGGGGGGAAAAACAGACTGTCAAAACGCCTAAACAATAGAGTGGGCTTGTAAGTATCCTCCTTGTATCAGCTGATAAATGGGCGGCTCTTTAAGGAACTTATCTCTTTAGCACTCGCAGCATGAGGAATGGCATCATTTGTACTGTTTGCCTGGCTGGACGAGTCAAGCTGGATCCATTTAAAAGATAGCGAGATACTGTCGACAGCAATAGACAGGGTAATTGCAGAGCCACTACTGTGGTATAAATTACATCACTCCGAATGGCAGAGAGGCCCGAGGAGAGCAGAAAAAAACCAGACAATTCCCGCCTCTCACTGCCCCCACGCCTGCTTATCACCGCTCAGCAGAGGAAAAAAAGAGGCAGGTGAAAAAAATTAAGTATTGATCAAATTAACAGTTTTTAACAATCCTTTTAAGGGTTGTTGCGTGCGTGTGTGTGTGTGGGGGGGGGGGGGGGGGGGGG
>JACXGK010004850.1:0-11189 GCA_016801125.1 Novumbra hubbsi
ATACAGCAGATCCACAGAGAGCTGGGTATGTACAGGGTCAGGTCCTATACAGCAGATCCACAGAGAGCTGGGTATGTACAGGGTCAGGTCCTATACAGCAGATCCACAGAGAGCTGGGTATGTACAGGGTCAGGTCCTATACAGCAGATCCACAGAGAGCTGGGTATGTACAGGGTCAGGTCCTATACAGCAGATCCGAGAGCAAAGTGAATCACACAATCTGTGACAAACTATATATGTAAAGACTTGCGCCCATACAGTGTCTTAAAAAAAAGATGAATCAGCATTTTTTTGTTGTTTCAGAACAGTCAAAAGTTGTAATTACCATAGAAATGTCACGTTATCTACCCAATTTAGAACCTCATAGACATAGGTCTATGTATCTGTGCATCTGAATGTGTGCAAATAGTTTTGCAAATGGTTTTATGAAAACATAATAAGGAGATATTGAATCACAAAGAATAGAATCATGAGAATCTTGAACATCGCAGTACATATCGTATTGGATACTAAGTATAGTGATAATATCGTATCATGAGGTCTCTCGCAATTTCCAGCACTAATGTTTGTCTAAATAAAGTCTCCGTCTAAATCCACTTTCCAGCCCTGCACAAGGAGTCTGCCTACGAAGTTCCTTCCCGGCTAACTAACGCCTCAGATGGACACAGCAGTGATGACCAAGCTGACATTGTGGTCATCCCCACCATTGATGGAGAGACTTCAACTAACCAAGATGGAGCCCGGGTTCACCTCTCAAACCTGGAGGTGAGGAGTTGTTTCAAACCCCTTTGCACATGCTATCTGACGCTTTTTGTTTTGTTTTACAGTCATGTTTTGATTTACAGACAGCTGGTAGGATGACCTAATTATAACTGCGTTGAAAGTATCACATAACATTGGTTTCTTAAAGATTTATTTAAAACAGGTGCTCATTGTTTGTGAATTATCTGAATAGGCATCCAGAGATGAGCAACTGTTGAGGCGCCACCTTCAGAATATCTACAGGGACGACCAGGGCTTTCCCCACCACCGGGGACTCAACTCCCATATGTCCCCCACCCAAAGGCCCAAATCTCTGGCTGTGCCAGGCATGACGTCCTCTGCTGGAATCCCCAGCTATCTCCAAGAGCCACAGGTGGGTCTCAGTTCAAAGTGTTTGTTACGAATCTGAGGGATGTTGTTGGTATCTGAACAACTAAATTCCTTTAAGAAAGAACAAATTCAATGTTCATATGCAGCAACATGGTACAAAATAGTACAACTCCTAATCTTGGGTTTTTGCATCCTCTAAGGGTCCAGTGATGTCAATCTCTCCCCAAGCCACCTACCTATCCAAGATCATCCCCAACGCTTACCTGCCGGCCTCTGTTGAAGTCATACAGATCAGCCGTAGCACCAGCCGCGGCCATGGAAACAACAGTAAGAGCAGCATAACTTCCGGGTCGTCGGCAAGCCCTGCGTCGTCGAGGACGTCTGGCGGCAATGGCTGCTGTGACGATGGCGACTGCGTTTCACACGGAGGCAGCAGCTCCCATGACGATGGCTCTACAGCAGCCCCCCACTCAGCGTTTTCAGGATCCGGCTGGAGCCATTCACAGTCTTCAGAGACAATCAAGTCCAACTCATCCACCATTTCATCCACAAAGGGGAGCTTCGGCCCTGCTAACCCACAGACAGTGAGCATCACTGGGCAGGAGAGACAACCACAGCGCCCTGATACTGGGGACAAGCATCTTGTGTGCAGTAAGGGTTCTATTATTGCTACCGGCCAGGGGAGATCCGAGTCAGGCCTATCTGGATCTCTGAGTGCTGGAGATACGAGCGACGTTGGAGGTGTTGACTCTCAAAGGTTCTCTCGCAGTCTATCAATCATGAAGACAAAGATGCCACCGGCTCCCCCGAGGAGAACCAACTCACTGCACCACGAGAATTTGATGAAGAGGAGACCCCAGGAACTTTTGGCGATAAGGGATCTCAGACACTCAGTGGGTAAAGATGTAGAAGCTGGCAAAGACACAGGCCAGATGACAATTGAGATATCTAAAGAGCTCTACAAACAAATCACAAAGAGCTCTGTGCCTGAATCTAACTCTTCAGAAGATACAAGGTCTTCCACAATTTCAAGTCCCCTGGGTCCCATGCAAGACTCCCTTGGAGGTGGTAAAACTTCACAGAGGCCAGAGTCCAACAGCACTTCCCCGCAGAAGGCTCCATCAGAGGGAGGTAAGTTTGACAGGACCATGTCTCCCTCCAGTGGGTATTCCAGCCAGAGTGGTACTCCAACTTTATCCCCCAAGGAGATCGGCCCCTCTGCCTCAACAGGAAAACAGAAGAAGCCTGCCAAACCGGAGAGGTCAGGATCGAGAGCTTCGGCATCCTCTTCGCTAACCTCTCTGTCCTCGGTCACCTCAGAACATGTCAATAAAGACACTTTAAAAAAACACCCTAGCCCTCCACAGCAGCCCTCTCCACCTCTGGCTGCAATGAAAAGCAAAACATTAGCAAGAGGGACCCAAGCCCAGTCCCCTATATCCATGGAGATAAAAAATCTGCTTAACATTCCACCACCTCCCAACGTAAAAGCACCCTCCCCACCCCCTCCAGAGACCTGGGCCCAAAACAGACGGACCTTTGAACTGCTGTGTCCGCCACGTTCACACAGCATCAACAGCCTAGCACAGCTCCAGAAGCAACAGGAGCTCAAAGAAACAACTCAAATGGAACAGCAGCAAGAAGCTCAGAACAAAGACAGCAAGGAGTCTCAAGGTTTGATGGGAAAGCAGGATATGATAGCTGAAGTTTTCTTGATGACATCGGAAAGCAAAGAAAATTCTTTAAAGAAAACCAAACCTACGTTAGATCAGGTGCCTGATATACACAAGTGTCTAACGAAAGCCCCTGGAACACAGGTGCTGATCCCGGAGAAAGAAGCAAGTGTAGCAGTGCAGAAACAGACTTGCAATGTTTCAGAGGACCAGGATCAAGAAGTAAAGCAGAAGACACAAAGTGAAATATGTTTAGCAATAAATCGGAAGAAGGACCCACCTCCTGTCATGAAAAAAAACACTCCAAGACCACACAGGAAAGATCCTGAAATTCAGACAGCAGCAGCAGCGTGCCAGCAAAAGGTAGTTTTAACTACAGAGAGTGAGATGTTTCTCTTGCAGACAGATGCGGATGTTGTTAAACAAGATGCGGTAGTAGCCAAGGAAGCTAAAGTTGTAACTAAGCAAGTTGAGTTTGAGGTAGTAGCTAAAGAAGTTAAAGCTGTAACTAAACAAGTTGAGGTTGAGGTAGTAGCTAAGAAAGTTGAGGTTGTATCTAAGCAAGTTGAGGTGGGTGCTGTAGCCGAGGAAGTTGAAGGCCAGTGTGCAGTTAAAAATACTACAGAGTGTCCCAACAACCCTGAGCCATCCATGCAGACTCTTGGATCCATGGTTCTTCCCAAAGTGGATAAGGTCTCGCCTCCAGCCTCCCCACCTCCAGCCCACCATCCTCCACCACCCCCTTCTAAGACACCTCCTAGCTTTGTTTCCACACTCTTACCGGACATTGTGCAAGGGGTTGTAGAAGAAGTCCTTGTAGTGGAGTCCAACTGGCCCCCTCCACCTCCACCAGAGGAACCATCAGATTCTGTTTTTGATGAGCCAGATGAGATGGCATTTCCACCTCCACCCCCTCCCTTCATAATAGACAGTCATAAGGTGGAGAGCTGTAACACAAGTGTTGACGCTCATAAGACGTCTATTGTAGCACTTGGTGTGTGTGAGGATAAGAGAACTTTGAATAGAGCAACGGTGAATGAGGAAACTGCAAGTCTGTTACCCACTTTGACTCAAGTAGACATCAAGGAGGATAGACCCGAAAAGGCTGTGGTGTACTCTAACCCTAATGCCGACTCAACTGATGACATTTCTTCAGGTGATCTAACAGTTGTTCTTTCAAATGAGAAAGACCCAGTGGTCAACCAACTTTCCAGTATGCCAATCAATTTAGAGGAACTCTCCACTGAATCAAAAGAAACGTATCCCGAGTCACAGGTAAAACCGCCCCCTTCACACAAAACGTCTCTTCCACACAAAACAACAGCTTTAGGGGCCCCCTCAAATGTACCCCATCCACCCTCTATCAACACCCCCCTCACCCACCCTGTACAATTTGAAGACCAGACGGCCTTGGAGTCTCCAGTAAGTGGCCCCTCCGTCAATGACCCTCTCCCACCTCCTCTCCCAGCTGAGAACCAGCCAGCTGTGACCTTCAGAAGACAGCCCAGCTTTGTAAACAGAGAGACCAAGGCCCGGAGCAAAGAGCTTCTGTCAAGGCACAAGAGTACCCCAATTCCCAAAGAAGATGCAAACATTCCCCTGGTCACCCCCTCTCTGCTTCAGATGGTACGTCTCAGATCGGTCCACGTCGGTGAAGACCAGATGAAAGCACCTTCAAGCAACAACAACAACGACGAGAACACGCCAGCTTTTTACCAGGGTACAAGCCCAACCCAGACCCTCGGGTCCCAGAACACCACACCGCAAAAACCAGTTCGGAAATCCCTGTCAATGAAATCAACGTCATTGAGATCGTCACCGGCTACGTTAGTTGCCCCCTCAATGCGCCTGCAGGAAGCCATCCGCATGAAAACAGCGGCCATGTCTTCCAGAGACGGTCTTCCAACGCGTTTTAAAATGCCACCCTCTATAACATTCCCCAGTAGTAGTGGTGGTGATTCTGGGAAGCTGTCCCCAACATCGCTGGAAGGGGGTGATATGCTCAAGTCCCCAGCCTCTACCGCTAGCTTCATCTTCTCCAAAAGCTCAAAGAAGATTGTCATAGAAACACCAGTTTCCTCCTCGGAGGTACAAGTGAGCCTACATCAGAGCCTGGCTGAGGAACTCAAGTTGGTTTCCAACCAATCAAAGACTTCCACAGTCGCCAATGGCAACATCGGAAGGGCTGGAATTCTAAAGAGAGTTCCGCCACCTGTGGCTAAGAAACCTACCCATGGAATCACCAACCCTTCTGAAAGACCTGTGTGTTTTACGGTGAAGAATGGCAATGTTCAATCTCAATGGAGACGAGAAGCCAATGGGGGGATAGAGACAGTGCAACCTGCAGGTCAGCAAGCACAACCAGAGGACCACAACACAGGAAGTAAGATGTTCTTTAAACCACCTTGCTCGTAGTTTTTTTATTTATTTATACAAAAGCACATATTAACTTTGACAGTCCTAATTTTTATACCATTCCCAAGTTCAGCCAGTGTTTGTACGTTAATATGACAATGTCCAAGTGAAATGCCGTTTAACCAGAATGCTTAGCTGAACACCATGCATCGTTTTCCCTACAAACATCATAGTGCTTTCTAACCAAATCATGCCCCTTCAGATTTATGCTAACCCATTGACCTACACATTGCCTTTCCCTACAACTTCCTTTTGTGCTCTGTAGCTAACAAGACACAATTACAATCCCCTTCCCCTAATAGAAGCGTGTCTCATTCTGTTTACAGACAAATACACTCACTAGCTCATGTGCTATCGAGTTACACCACAATATATTAACTAAATCAATTAGGAAAAAACTGTAACCATGCATATGTAAAAGGTCTCTGGTTGAATTCCAAATGGAATATTTCTTAAATAGCGTGCTACTTATTCCCAGGGCTCTGGTAAATAATCAGAGCTCTATACCTAATAGGGTGTCCTTTGGAACCAATGTAGTCTAACTTCTTCCTACATATTTTTCAGGTACAATGGACACATCTAGCATTCCAGAAGCACCGTTGCCCTTGTGAAAAAGATTGCTTCCTGTGGAAAGAACACTTGTGGAATTGAACTAGGAAGTTGGAACAAAGCAAAAACCGCAAGAAAAAGTGCGAAGGACAGCTCAAGGTTGTCAAGTCTCTTCTCCAAATGCCTTTGCCTTAAAGAGCCTTTATATTTACAGGATAAAACTATTAAAACATGGTGTAAGTCCCTATTTCTTTAAAATGAAAGCTTTATTTTTGTGTATTTTTCTATTTAGAACTAGTCTGCTCTAGCAAAGTGTCAACAGTGCCCTCTCAGCACAAAGGGTGTTGTGGCTTATCTCTGTAAACAGTACAAAAGGCAGTGCTTGTAAAAGAGTGCCATCTAAAGGTCAAAAACGGTAGCAGACACTGCAGATGGAAAAGAATAACTACTCAACAAATATTTGGGCTGTAAGGTGTTCTAAGCTTGTGTTATATTTAAACTTATTTTCTATCCGTTTTTTTCATACCCTTTTGGAGTCAAGCAATCACTGACCTGTCTATTCTCCTGAAATGAGAGATTATAAAACATCCTATCATTGTCTTACTTGATTTTATCATTTAATCAATCAATCAACAAGTTATTCTCACACAGTGTAGAAGTGTTTTCCAATTTACAAATGCACGTGTTACTTGTGCAAAACATAAAGACACATTTCCAACATACTAAATATTTTGTAAATGCATACTTGTAGGTAGAGTAGTACTTAAGCAAAATGAATGATGTGATTTCTATGCTAGCCCTGAAAAAGCACTTTGAGAGCTGTTAAGTTGTACAGTTTAAGCAAGAAAACATTGAACTTTCTGGAAGTGACGTTCATATAAAGTTAGCTGCTTCCAAATTCTAGTTCTCTAGGTTTGCATCCTAAATGTGTCTCTATTCCTTACAGGGGTCACTTGTTTTTACCAGGGAGAGTTTGGTCATTTTGTAACCCAAAACCCAGAAGATAGAAGTGCACAATATTTATATTCCTAGCAGTTACTTCCACTAGACACCATTTATATGCCTTGAAGGACAACACTTATGTGTTTAGATTTATGGAATTACCTTCCTGTTGGTTGTTTTTAACATGTCTTTAAGTTGCTTTATGTGGATCTTCATTGTTAAGGTATGCAAAAGCATTAACACGGTCGGTTTCTATACAACCACGTGATAAATCTTGGTTTGACTTCAAGGTTCTCAGCGTAACGGCTGATTTGTATTTACCTAAGCTTGGAAAATCTGATCTGAAATCTGATCTGATTTGAAACTGATCTGTATTTACCTTGTGTAACCTAGGCTTGGAAAATCTGATCTGAAATCTGATCTGATTTGAAACTGATCTGTATTTACCTTGTGTAACCTAGGCTTGGAAAAAAGCCTTGCAAGACTTCATTTGTATGGATGATTTTTTTTTTTATGTACAGCCCGGAATTAAATGTTCCATTAGAGCTACAAAATGTTTGATCCAAATGACACCCTATTCCCTAAACAGTGCTGTTGTACATAGGGCATAGGGTGGCATTTGGGAATGGAGTCTCTGGCACACTAGAGGAGAGACTACCTTGTGTTTGGGAGAACAAAAACACAAGTATTTATTTTTCAAGTATTTCAAACTCCTTCCACATTGGCTGCCGTAGTCTTGGGTTCTGTTCAAAGTGGCACCCTTGTTGCCTGCGTAGTACACTTCCTTGACCCACAGGGATGTGGGATAGGGTGTCATTTGATCCACCCTGTTAATCTCTCTATAGTAAGACGTCTTGTTCATCATAACTTGGCGTTAAATGACCTGGCCAATCAAAATCAAATCTAGCGATCGAATCAAAAGCAAGTATCATCTTCTGACTTTCTGCACTCCGCAGGACATAATGTAACAGGGAGAACAGATTTTAGTGTTTCAAAAGCAAAAAATAAGAAAACTTTACAGTTATTTACCTATTTGTTATGAACAGATAAGTGATTAAAATGTATTAGAAATTAACTGTTTCCTTTCTTGCTGCATTTGGGTGATTGTCTGAAAATTTGTTGTTGTTTTCTGGTTTATGTACAACATACAAAATACAAAACATCCCATCATTATATTCATACCAACCCACCCTCTTTAGTCATACAGAGCCACCCTCTTTATTCATACAGAGCCACCCTCCTCTATACACTTCTTTTAAGGTTTCAAAATCAACACAAACCTGTTCACGGCATCAAAAGAACATTTATTTCCATAGAGAGTGGAAGCAGCAGTAGCAATAAGACAGATGGTTGTTATGTTAGTGGCACTGATCCCCAAACACTATCAACCAACGGTGGACGGTGAAACATCACAAGCCATCTTAGAGTCAGGATCAATGAGGACCAACGTGGCTGATAGAGATGGTAAATCTGCACTGATATCAAGAGCAAACATATAGTTTTTTAAACACATATTGCTGATCTGATAATTGTATTAACGGCAGAATGTTTATTACTCTAGGTGAGTGAAGATTAACTGTGTGTGTCCTAGCTGATGTTGCCTCCCTTTAACGATTTGCAGGTGATGTTTCCCAGTTTGGTCATCAGATGTTTGTCCTGCCACTGGGCTACACAGTCCACTGACACCTTCAGGTCCACCTGGAGATAGAGAATGAAACTCAGTACACTGAGAGAGACTGACTATGAAACCATCAGTACACAGAGAGACTGACTATGAAACCATCAGTACGCTGAGAGAGACTGACAATGAAACATCAGTACACAGAGAGAGACTGACCATGAAACCATCAGTACACTGAGAGAGACTGACCATGAAACCATCAGTACACAGAGAGAGACTGACCATGAAACCATCAGTACGCTGAGAGAGACTGACCATGAAACCATCAGTACGCTGAGAGAGACTGACCATGAAACCATCAGTACACTGAGAGATTAGGAGAGGTGAAGGGCCCAGACAGACCTGTAGCTTCTCCCAGACCTTCTTCTTTGGGTTTAGTTTGTCGTCTGGTTTCCCGGACTCGTACCCGTGGACATACACCCGGTCTCCCGGCGCGGATCCCTCTGGGGGGTCAAGAGGCTCCACCCTCCTGGGGTCTGCGTCACTGGGACAACGGCCCAACAGAGAGAAGAAAGTCAAAGAGCTGCGAGCGGGTGTGGTCCGGGCAGGATGTGTTTGGTGGGTTTGTGGGGCCAAACCCCAAAGCAACATGGTGACAATCCCAACTAGCCAATCAAAGTACAAAGTCTAGCTGTTACCATAGTGATTATACATATCAAAAGGACCTGTCAGGGATTGGGCAAGACACCAAAGAAGGGAGGGTCAAGAAAATAAAGAGAGAAGAGGAGAGAGTAAATATAAAAGGAGGGAGAGTGAGAGGATGAGGAGGAGGGAAGGGATGAAGACTCACATGGAGGCACAGAGCAGCATGGCCTGAGACTCCACCCCCCTCATCTTCTGGGGCTTCAGGTTGCAAAGCAACAACACCAGGCGGTCCTGCAGGGCCTCCTGGGAAACGTAGGCCACCAGGCCGCTAACCACCGTCCTTGGCTCTGCCTCTCCCACGTCTATCTTCTCCAGGTACAGCGAATCAGCATCCGGATGCTGAGGGAGTGAAACCAATCAGTTAAGTGGGGGTGGGAAAATTTTTGAATATTTTAGCTAAACCCCAAATAACTACTTTTCCCACTTTAGAAGTGATGACCTTAAGTAGCCTAGGCAATCTTTGCTTTGCAATTAAATATTTTCAGTTCTTCCCACTTGGTTAAGTGGGAGGAGCTATGATAAAGGAAAAGGAAAACGTGAAAAGGGACTTCCTGGTCAAAACAATAAAAGAACCAATGAATGACTACCTTCTCCACACTGATGACCTTGCCGACCCTAATGTCCAGTCGAGAGGGAACCAGATCGTCGTCCTCGGCTGCTTTAGCGTTGCCTTTCTCTAGTCCCTCTGACAAAGGAACACACCACGACGTTGGCGCTACTGGTAGTCATGGTAACATTAGGTAACGCGGGGTGACCGGCAGGGGTACTCACTGTTCTTTGAAGGGTCTGGATAGGCCAGGTTGGTAAGTTTGCGGAGCTCCGGTGATTCAAACTTCTTCCTGATTGGGTCCAACAGCTTGTTTAGTGCCACCTCCACAGATGCCTTCAGGTCACCAGGATGGATCAGCTAGAAGTCAGAGGTAAGGGAACCTAGAGGTCAGGCCACTGTATGAAAGGTCAACAACAGAGGCCAAAGAGCAAAAGTGAGACGTACCTCTTCAGCAAATTCTTTCTCCACTTCCTCAAAGTTTGTGTAGATTTTGTCTCCGCCAAACTTGGGGTCCCTCTTGATGGAGAACTCTAAAAAAGATTCAAGACAAACATACATTCTGTGGCTGTTCTGTTTGGTTCTCGGTACTGGATTCGGGTGGGACTTGAGCAGCCTAAACATGCTTGAAGATCGGTAGGCGCAGAGATAATGAAACAGAAGGGTGAAAGAAGAGGAGGGATGGTCCAACTCACCTCCTGCGAGCGGGAATAAAACATGTTTTACGAAAGACAGAATCCCGTTGTTCTCGATGTTGCCTGGCTCACAGAAAGCCTTCTTCAGTTTCTTCTTGACGTCCTCTTTCCGGTCCAAAAGGTCGATTTTAGACTCCTGCAGAGGTCAACAGGAAACACACAGAAGAAAGGTCATCTCCCCTGTGCATTACCTTTAAAGAATTTTCCGATCCCAAATGAATCTGCTTCAGTATGGATTAATGCCCGAATATGGTACTGTCTCAAAACAATGAGGGAGATGTGGACGCTTTCTAACAGCTAGACGGCTACAACAGGGTCACCCACCTCCTCTGAAGAGCTCATCTTTGTCCCGGTTAGACCAGGTACCATGGGATTCATCAAATGGGAACGCTTAGCGTATCCCAGAGAGGGAAGGTACTGAAAGATGAAGAGCAGAATGGGCCACAGAGGGTTGCAGAGGGAAAGAACGGGTGATACAACAAAAGAGAGTCGGAGGAAGAGAGGAAAATTTAACAGAGCTGTTATTGTCAAAACTAATCCATTATCCTCAACTTACAAATCACAACCCTTTTCATTTCCCAGTTGACTAATTATTTAATTGAATCTGAAAACACATCTCTCTACTAAAAGACAGTGCAAGAACAGGTCACGGGTTATTGGGAGGTTACGGTTGAAGTTATGGGATTACCTTTTCTGCCAGGGTAAAGATCTTCCTCTGATCCACTCCACCAAACTGGGCATCTACTTTCAGATACTCTTCATCCAGAGCCTAAGCGACCGAAGACACAAAGGGGTTAACTACTCTAATAGGTACGTTATAACAGTGCTATTACTGTTATAACCCGGCAAAAGGCAAGTTATAACAATGGTTCAATGGCACAATTAGCAACAACGAGGTCCATTGCGGCCACATCAAATCTCCATCTATTGGAAAAGTCCCACCCACAAAG
>JACXGK010004850.1:11289-36030 GCA_016801125.1 Novumbra hubbsi
GGGGGGGGGGGGGGGGGGGGGGGGGGGGGAGAGGGGTGATTGAAATAGGCTATATTGACAGGACAAGGTCTGAAGCTGAGCAGCTCGATCATAAACCTTTACGTTACAGCTCTTTCCTCTATGCTGTCACACGTAAGACACAACAGAAGGCACGAGACATCCGCCATTTTCATTTGGGGCTCAGATTTCCGGCATTTCGGTGGACACCTGCTGGGCCACGTCAGGTTGGCCCCCCGGGCCGGCTGACCTGCTGAGCTGGTAGTCGGTCCCCTTGATGAACTTCAGTTTGTCCAGCGGCACCCCGATGCCCTCCAGCATGGCCTTGATGACCTGCTCGTAGTACCGAACCCGGAGCTCCAGCAGCTCCCAGGGCGCCTTCATGTTGTCCAGGAAAGCGTGCAGATCCGCAAAGAGGACGGTGACCTGGGGCCGGACGGACAGGAGGGTTACACTGACGCAGGCCGATGATGAGAAACACACCAGGTGAGGCCTGCTTGAGATAACGCGATGGGCAGCTAGGGACGCTGTAACCGAGGTGTGTCATCTGGATCACAGCATCCCTAGCGGTAGGAAGAGCTCTATTAACCCTGGGGAGGGTTAGATCTCAAGATCTCACCTCACACCCGGCCTTGAGGAAGTCCGCGATCTTGGACATGGGAACGAAGTATGCTACGTGGGGTTTTCCTGTGGTGGCGGTTCCCCAATAAACCTTCAACTCCCTCTCAGCCAAGACCTGCTTAATCTTCTCCTCTCCAAGCACCTCCTGAAACGTCCCGAACACACTTTAAATGGAGCCATTCAGAGGGAACAACGAGAGGGAAAGAATGAAAAATGTGTTTTACCTGAAGGTTCCGAGTGATGAGATGCAGTTTCTCATCTGGACTCAGCTGTTCTGCCATGTTGTCTAGGTCCAACATTGTGGAATGGGCGTGTGAGAAGTTAGGAGATTCAAGTATAAACAATACATCTGCCTTTGTAACACAATCATATTGGGTAGGTTTCTTGACAGTCAAAAGATACAATATTTTAGCTGGGAATCGAAATTGTTAGCTAGGTAACTGCAACCATTTAAACAACAGCATACAAAGAGCGGTTCGTAATCCATAAACGCTGCCAGAACAAGCGGGGTTAGCATTTAATGACACGTTGAGATTGAATGGACCATTTATCCGAATAGCTAGCATTCGGCTAACCATATGTATAGAAATGGTTGCCTAAAACATAACCGAGGTAACACTTGAGCGATTGAAACTTCGGTCTATCGTCAGAAAAGTATACTTTAGACGTCCATATTACCTTTAGCCTTAACGAATTACAACTTGTGGTCGATGTTGAGGTGTAAAAGCCGGGTGGACCTGTCAATGTATTGCATCAGCGCGGAGCGAACATCCGCGGTCGACTCCACCAGCCAACTGGAATTCAAGCTAATCGAACTCAGAGACATTGATTAAAACGGCTTTATTCAATTGCCACCAGGTGGCGTACGTCGCGTCGCATGTGAAACCTAGGGCATCGACTTTTCTATTCAGAAACCGAAGGAATATGTGGAGAATGCAAAAAATGTGTTGTAATCAACTCTATCTGACACGGTCGGAAGACGGCAACCGCGTGAATAGGAAAGTGATAGTAGCAGCAGGCGTGATTGGTCCGTCTAGCTCTTTAGCATTCAGTGGCTTATCGGTATATCAATGCAAGAATAACCGACGAGGGACGGACGGACGAGGCAGGTGGCGGCGGGGGTACGTCAGTGATAGCCCTGCATACCGTCCTGCTTTGAAGATGAGCAGATTATTTTGCTGGGTGGTCGACGATAGACGACGATAGGATGGTGTTTTTTTTTATTAAGCCAGTAGGGGGCGGTCGTTCCATTGGTATATTTGGATCCATTATCAAAAAAAACATCACAGTCAAACAAAAACCAACGAATAAAACAAATGTCATAAATACATATACATGTAGACATTACAGACATAACAATATATACAGTAAAAGAGCAACTAAAGGCAGGAAAAAAACAATTGAATATGGACAATCTGAAATAAATATTATAAATATAATAGAAGTGTAATAGTACCTATGAATGGCTCATTGCACTTTTATGCAACTAC
The DNA here is from genome assembly GCA_016801125.1 of Novumbra hubbsi. Lineage (NCBI taxonomy): Eukaryota > Metazoa > Chordata > Actinopteri > Esociformes > Umbridae > Novumbra > Novumbra hubbsi. Next base: position 13,398 of record JACXGK010004850.1, read on the forward strand.
ATGTTTTTGCACACTTCCTATTTACTGTGTTAAGTCATCAGAGCATTTGAAGTGTTTGTGTGATGATGATATGATTATAGAACAATTCTGCTGGTTGAGAAGCCTGATGGCCTGGGGGAAAACGTTTGAAACGTCTGAAACTTTGTTCCCTGATTCTCATCTACCAGATGGCAGCAGTGTAAACAGACTACTGTCTTTTATGATATTCACGTGCTTTCCTAAGGCATTCTGTGTGGTTGATGTCTTGCACGGAGAGGAAATGGCAACCGATGATGTGCCTTCACCACCCTCTGGAGGGCCTTGTGATCTGCAGACTCATCGTTGATGAGACCCAGGATGGTGGTGTCATCCACAAACAATAGGCTGACATTGGAGCTGTGTCTAGCCACACTGTCGTGCGAGAACAGGGAGTACAGGAGGGGGCTGAGTACACAGCCCTGGGGCGCTCCGATGCTCCGAGACAGTGTAAACGAGGTGAGGTTCTCACCACCGGGGTCTACTCGTCAGGAAGTCCAGCAGCGGTAGTCATTCAGGTTACCGGAACTGAGCTTAGAACGGACATTACCATTAACCCAGGACCTCTGGTTGTGGAAAGTCCCAAAATTTACCCCCGGGACGACATCATTGATGCACTTGGAGATATATGCTCAAACTGAGTCCATGTATTCATCTATTTCCCCATTGGCGTTTCAAAGTAGTCCAGGACACTGGTAATGGATTCCTCATTCCAGCGTTTAACTGCCTGAAAAACCGATTTGTCCTGTTTTAGTCGTTGTCTGTATGTTGGGAAGAGAAGAATGGAGGTGTGATCCTCGTTACCAAAGGCGGGGCGGGGGAGGTTTGTAGCTGTTCCGTATTTGTGAAAAACAATGGTCAAGAGTCTGATCCTCATGTGGAGGATGTGGGTTGGGGAAAGCTGGTGCTATTTTGGCAAACTTCCTAATTTCAGCCCCGGTGGAGTAGCCAACAATATGCCCCAGGGGGAACGTCCTCAGTTATTTATAACGTTACTCATCAATTAATTTTATTGAAGTGGAAGAGAAGCCAATGTTGTCTTGTCTATATATTATTCTGTGTCTTTCCTTGCTTTTCTTCCAGGCTTGTGAAGGTGCAAAATTCTAACCAATGCAGTACATAATGATTGTTAGGAATGTAGCCATCTTGCCTTCATCTGCAAAAGCATTTAATAAAGTTGTGCTTTGTTAAGTGATGTAATCACTAAGCTACAAAGAATGTGTAACTACTGCAGTTACTAGAAGCGCTCAAGTTTGATTGACTGCTGTGTTTTGCAATTAGCCTCCATAAGCCATGCTTGTTAAAATATTGGCTTTAAGTTCCTCGTGCTGAAGTTAATAGGCTATTCTACAATGGTAATTATGATAAACGTACACGCCCATGGAAATTAAATTCCCGTCCAGCACGTTTGTGCTAGCGCTGGGCCTGAGTCATTAGAATTTGGTTTACACGCGTTCTTGGGTGTATTTCCATACATATATTTGTCTCAATGCGTTGTTTACCTCTGTGGTGTTTAGCTTGTCTGCATGTAAATCTTCAGAGTGAATTGTCTGACGTCTCCCTCCTGAACCAATGGGGAAGTGCCTAAAACAGTAAATAAGAGCGGTCATTGTTTCCCATCAAAAGATGTTTAGTTGACAGTAGATAGCCACGGGTACACATTCCATTACACGTAGGTACACTCTCTTTGTTTTAGTCCATCAGCCTTGCATTTTAGAGGCGGTTGATACACGTGTATCAGACAGGTTTAGATCGTTCATTGTTGTCAGTTAGGGCATGCCAGGTGATACGAGTTAGGTAAGATTATTCTCTTCTAAGACCAGTTTAGGGTAGGGATCTTATTTGTGTTTAAAATAAACAGCACCGCCTCAAGTCTTTTAACACGGATGTCTGTTTGTTGTACTCTTGATCGGTTGTATTTTTATATATCTGTCTATTGACCATTAAAATGCCTTGTACTGTAGTTCTTGTCTCGGTGAATGTTTGGATATGTTAATGAAGTGTAGGTGACATTCCCCCCTTCCCTAGAGTGTAGTTACTGATTGGACCCAAATTGAATAAGGGCCAATTAGCTATGAGCCTAAACCAATTAGATTAGCTTCTTGTAACTTGACATTTTTTTCACTTTTGCGGTGTATATCTTAATCATCAGCAAAAACTCACATAGCCAGGGATATTAAACGTGGACTTGTGGAATTTATTTCTTTCTCTACGGCCCAGAGTCGCCGAAGATCTCGTCACTGATCGTTAAACCAGAGGCGCTATAACTAGTGTGTCCGGGTGGAACGTCAAAACCCACCATTTAATCAACGAAGTTGCAAATGAAAATGTGTCAAGTAAAAATTATATTCAAATAAATTACCGTAGGCTTCTTTAAATAAATACAAGTAGTCGTTTTAAACAAATTAGGCATAACTGCCTCAATCAATATTTATTAACAACAAGACTTTGAAACTACTAACATTTTGTCATAAAAAAAGATATTTACATCTGTTATTTATACAATATTTACATTATGCCCAGGACGGGGCGTGTGTAAAAGGCGTGGTCCGACCCTCACGTCGAAACATTTGGCGTTTACCACTATCCCAGCCAGACCGGAAATGCATCATACAGAAAGATAATTATTGAAATAAAAACCGATCATGTAAAATGACATTATTATTGGATGAGCGTTAACAGATCGACTCGGAGGCCATCAAGTTGCTGAAGTAGACATTAATTTCAGAGAAACAATCAAGTGTCAGTAAATGTATAACCTCAAATAGGGTATTAACACTGTAGTATATTTCTATCTGGTGTCTGTGTAGAATTATCGTCGTTTTGTTTTTATAGTTATGAGGACAGGAATTCATTTCCATTGATATTGTGCAACACTTATAGTACAAATGACAACCACTCTCACAAACAGAATTCACTACCCTGACAACACACCCTGTTGTTTTACACTTCCACTAATGTGCTTCCTCTCTTTTTTTTTTTTTTTCTAAATGGGCAAACAAATGTAGCTGACAGCAATGACATGCATGAAAAACAACACTCAAGACTCTTCATTAAGAAATAATTAGCCAAACACACACTTGGATAAGATGGTTCAGCTACTCCTGCACACAGTTTAACGACAGGCATTCAGTTCAAACAACAACCTCAAGAGAAGCATAAATACAGCAATTTATCAAAGACCGATGCAGCAATTTAAATGAAAATAAATACTTAAATAAAGCATATAATCTCTGTAGATTATTATCAGATGTTGTTCTAACCCAAGTCAGTAAGAAGTTGAAAAAGAAAATAAATAACAATCTCCTATAAAAGCAGTGTCGCTAGGGATTACAGGTTATTTGGCTGTAGGTAATTTGCAGTAATTATGCTTTGGTTATGTGTTGGTGTGAGCGGTTCCCATTCGGTCTGTCTTCTAATGTTTTACAATCAATGTAAACGTCAAAAACTCACACGAAAAAGATGTGTGTGATGATAGTTGGGACTCAGAAACCTGAACCATATAAGTGCTTTGACCTATCCAAGGTTTCTTTGGCTTCAACACAGACCATCAGGGACATTCCTTTAATCAAAGCGTTAACCTAGGTCATTTAAGTGCAGTGTCAATCAGGGTGTTTCAAGGAACCCCTACAATAGATAAACATTCTGAGATAATACTCAAGCACAGGCAATATATACCCACAAACTCTGTGGACATCTGCGTCACAAACTGCACTCAGCATATTGACTTGTCTACTTTCAGCCCCCCCATGCCTGCTCTTCTGGATGTAGGGCGCTCGTCTGGATGTAGGGCACTTGGAACAAGGCTGCCTTTTGAGTTACTTCTGGATGGTTTGCCACAGGATTCGAGTAAGGCCGTCTGTCGTTTTGCCATGGCAACAATAAGTGTTGTGGCCTCTTGGCGTGGGCCGTCGCCATAACAACCCGAGGGAGCCGCCAACCAGCCGAAGCGCGATTGGGTAGGAGTAGCAACTGTTCGGTTGTGAAAGGTCCCGTCCATGTAAGCCCATTGGTCCATTCTAGAGTCTACACCACATTGGTCAGTTCTGCCGAGTCCGTTTCGGAGTCTAATTCACAGTCACTGTAAGAAACAGAACAGAACCATCAGACACAGCATTTAGGAATTTCCCCACCAAGGCTGCATCTCTAAGGCAGAACCATTCCCATCTTATTCCCCCCAGGTTCCATAAAAAAAGATCAGAAATGGGCCACCTTAAATGCACTTTGTGTAGCCCAGGTATTGCACAAGACCAGGTGTGGAATTATGGCACAACCAGACTGGTACCCAGGCTACTTAATGGACAATATAAGAGGCAACATATTGCTACGCGGTTAATTCTCTGCATCAAAAAAAGCATTGTGCTGTGTGCTCATGCAGATGTTTCAACAGTCTCACCGTTGCTCCTGTAGCTGCTTCCTGTTTCCCTGCCTCCTCTCTTTGTCGATTGGATAAGAGCTTAATATGCACAGGCCAATCAGGATGAGTCCTATGGGCGCGGCGGAGACCAGCACCTTCAGGGTGATTCCCACGTTCTCAGGCTGAGTGCATCCTCGAGTCACATAACCTGCAAAACTAAAGAGGAGCTGGGAATTAATCTGTGATCCAATGTGCCAACATAGAACACACACCCTGCCTTTAGTGGACAGGTCTCGCTAACAAGTCTCCATCTTGTGTCCCACCAACTCACTCTAGGCTGAGAGTTGAGATACCGAGTGAGATTCCGGACGCGAACTTTGTGAAGAAGACGTAGAAGGAGTAGAAGATGGCCTCGTGACCTTGAGATTCCGGGTTCTGGACCTTGAAGTCGTCCACCACATCTGGCAGCATGGACCTGGAGGAACACACAGAACCCAGCATCCGGTTGATCAAACGGGACGAGCGCGAGGAAGAAACAGTCGTCCAGGAATTGCCTCTCGGACTCACCATGGGAGGAGGAAGGCGGCACCGACACTGGCCCCCGCAATGAAGGACACGATGTAGGTAACAGCCAGGTTGCTCTTCAGACACACCACCAGGATGAGGAAGGGGATGACGATCTGCAGGGTCGAGACACTTATTACACGCGGAAAGGAAACAGCCGCCGTCCATTCCATCACCGCTGGCGCTGTCCAGCCTCGGCACGGCTGGTGTCGGACCGCCACACGGGGGCCATTCATGGCCCGGTACATCGTAACTCAGTCACCCGTTTTATTACCAGATATCTGAGCACGGCGGGAATGCCTCAATTCCACAGGACGCACAATTGTTATGGTTTAACCAATCCTTATCAGTTTGCCCAAAATCTGTGTTTCAGGAGACAAACTTTACTCACACCCACAGCTGTGATAATGCTTACCGAGGTACCGATATACACAGCCACACACACAGCTGTGATAATGCTTACCGAGGTACCGATATACACACCCACACACAGCTGTGATAATGCTTACCGAGGTACCGATGTACACAGCCATCTTCTTTCCGAACCGGGTGAGGAACCACTGCCAGAAGGGGATAGTGAGGGTCGCCGCCAGCTGAGGAGAACCAAGAAGTGGGAATTAGTCAGAGGACGTGTTGAGGTGGTCAGCCCTGGTGTTGAGGTGGTGGGCCTGCAAGAGCAACCCGCAAGGCCTGCTAGAGCAACCCGCAAGGCCTGCTAGAGCAACCCGCAAGGCCTGCTAGAGCAACCCGCAAGGCCTGCTAGAGCAACCCGCAAGGCCTGCTAGAGCAACCCGCAAGGCCTGCTAGAGCAACCCGCAAGGCCTGCTAGCGCATTAAAGATCACACAAATATCTTCAAAATAAGAGTTCATCCATCATCAAGCTGCCTGCAGTCCCTGATCTCAGTTTCTCCCCATAATGGTTCTAATTTCTGCAGCGGAAGTGAACACAGATCTGTTCAAAAGGGCAGCTTGTCCGTCAGGTCATTAGAAAGTCCCTTCCAGAAGGAATTAAACCACATACCTTGTGCTCTCAAAGGAGGTTGTAACAGGCCTAATCTTATACATAAACGAAAAAGACATCAGGACTAATCTTTTACATGTTTTACATGAACGAAAGCTTTTTAAACTCGCCGACCACTGATTCCCACAGTTCACAAGCATCCATGCGCATGACTACATTTACCACAGGATTTTAAAGCCTTATTATAATATTACGGTACAAAGGGAATTTTAAAACCTTTCCATCGTAGGGAAGGAATAGGGATATTAAAGGATGGATGCATAAAGGGAAGCTCACATAGCTTGTTTCTCATTACTGTATATCAAGTAGAGGACAAAGACAGAGAGTGTGGGTGAACAAAAGATGAAGAGTCGCTCCCGTCTTCCTCAGAGTGTGGGAAAGGCTTGGCATTCATAGCTGGCCAGTGACAGTGACCACAGAGCCACAAAACCCCAAGAATGAACGGTCAACAACCTGACACGTTTTATGTTTGCAGAGACAGCCCTTTTGTATGAAACAATGTGACGGTCTTCAACTAGCTGTGTGTAGGTGTGCTCACCATGATCATCAGCAGAATGTTCTGGAAGTCGTTTCTAAATCCCAGTGTGGAGCTGCAGAACAGAGCGAAGTTCCCTTCCAGGAGCTGCAGAGGAAGTGAGAGACCTTTAACTACTTCATAACAACACGGTACAGGGCCAGGAGCATTTTAAATCCCTGAGATGTTTTCCTTTTCATTGTTGTTATTTATTATGCGACTGTCTGATTTCCCATTGCTCGTAAAGATTTCCAGAAAGGCCTTTAAATTCAGGCAGAGAAATCCTGTCTCCCTGAGTGGGCTTAACACAAATCAAAGGGGCAGCTTAGCACAGCCGCCCAAACACACAGACGGTCTTTCTGAAAGAGCAGAGTGATGGAGTCGGAGCGGAAAGCATCCAAGCGTGAGACCATACTGATTAACTCCACGGCCCAGTTAACTCTGGGTCACGGTACGGTCTCAAACCGGGATCATTGTACAACACAAGGCATTCATACTACACCTGTGTGTGAGCAGACGTCTAGAAAAGTTAAATGGCAAACAATCTTTGACCAGAGTGTGTGTAACACACACACGCGCAAAGATGCAAGTATAAGCAAGTGTGTGTGTGTGTGTGTTATGTGAAAGTCTCCATACTCACCGAGAAAGCAAGGGAGGTGAAGAGGAACCCAATCACCAGCTTGGCATAAGGTCCGTGCCCCATCACCATCCGAATGCCCTGCCAGAAGGACATGGGTTCCGAGCGAGAGCGCAGCGAATCTGAGCAGGGTGGAGGGATGTATACGTTTAAAAATCACCACCACCTAATGTGTTTAGGATATCTCCACCTGTATAAATGGGCAGGAGAAGTATTCCCAGAGGAAGGATTACTATCCTATATCCTTATCTTTGCTTTAAATACACCCACACAAAGTGACACCGGGGGGTCTCAGAACTGGTCTCAGAAACAACGTGCTAGTTGGGCTTGGGGTTTAGTACTCATAGTCCTTCCTTGAGTATATGCACAACTTAAGTTGTGTTCGTACAACCTCATCGGCCAGAGCCTTTCAAAGCGCGTTAGGGGGTTTTGGATCTCACACCACCACGGAACATGGTGGCCAGAGATCTGACGGTCCTCACCTTTCCTCTCCGTAACACCGAAGAACAACACGACGGCACAGAGGACGTAGATGGCACTGATGACACCAGAGGCGATCATGTAGGCAGTTTTCTGAAGGGCACAAGAAACAGACAACTGGTGATGAGGAGGCAGTAACTACAGCAACCATAAGGAATATGGGACGTGTCAATCAACGGGCCGATGTGGAATATTAGAACATGCCGGTTGTTGGGAAATTATTGCAAAGCATCAGAAACCGTCATTTGTCCGAGCAGATAGACTCACCTTCCAAGGCAGATGAGCCATCGCAGGACATCTCAGTGATTCAAATAATAATAATAATAATAATAATGATATTTAGGCTACATGAGTGAATGCATACCGTCTGGTCCAGGGTGATTACGGGAGACATGACCTCAGTCGCAGCCGTGGTGTTGACCTCCTGCGCCAGTACCAGGGAGAAGTTGGGACCAGGTGTTGAGACGTTACTGTGCACCTGGAGACAGGGGGCGTTGGCCATGCCCACAATCTGACCCTGGACTGCTGTGCCAATCACAGTCCCCAGAAGCTCCACCGTCATTCCTGATTGGACGACAGCGCAGATTAACCTCCAATGAACCAGTGCGTTTCCGCAGTGTCCCCAAATTTCTGCCTTGGTTGAGCGGAACGGTGTGTCCTGGGACTCAAGACGTGAGCACTGCCCAGCATGCAGTGTGGGAATGCCGTGTGGAACTCACTGTAACCAGTGGCAGAGTCTCTCTCCTTCTGTTCATCACTGATGAACATGGTGAGGGCTGAATAGGGGACATGGAAACACTGCAAGGAGACAGACACACGCAGAGACAGTCAGTGGGAAGCGTTGAAATCATTATTATCGTTTTAAAACACTGGATTGTTCCCGAGTCGTTTGTACATTTTGACCTACTCTTATTTTCACGGTTCTCTTACAGGTGTACCTGACACACCGACTGACAATGACTTACTGTCTGTAGCGTCTGGAAGAGGCAGTAGAAGACCAGGTACCAGATGACTTTTCCATCCTCTATGGGAGGAACATACCAGACAAGGAAGTAGCAGACCACTGCTAGAGGCGTGGACATGATGATCCTAAAGACACACAATCAGGGCCGTTAGTCAAAACACCACTTAAGCAAACCTCCCTTCACAATATGAGCAGGGTTTTAGAGAGCACCGATTATCCCAACAGAGGTCCCCGTGTTTCCCTTCCTCCCGTTGCACAGCTGTGAGAAAGGGTGCAATTAATCAATTAAAGAGCCCTTCCTCTCGCAGCATCTTATCCATCATGTGCACTGATTCAATAACGGATCTACGGTGACAGATGAACCACAGAGGAATGGGGGGAGTAGCGGGAAAGAAACTTCTGTGTCTTAAACGGTCTGATTTAATGGGAGAGAAATGCTACTATTTATACCTACACCTTCACGCCCAGTCTTGTGCACACATAGACACCCACCCCCTTTCCTGTCAATCAGCCCCCCCTCCACTTCCTGGCCCCTCACAGCCAATCAGCCCCCCCCCCCCCACAGCCAATCAGACTCCCCCCTACTCGTCTTGTAAGCTAGAGCCTGGCCAGAGAATCGGCACACATGTTGAGGGTTGAACAGTCGCCATTCAACCAATCAGACAGATGGACAAACAGACTAAGAGAGACACACAGAAAGAAAGAGAAACACACACACAGGAAATGCCACGTAAAATCCTGTCTAGGTTAGACTTCCTGTGGCCTGATCAACATGCTCCAATTGAATAGAAGGGGTGTGTCTTGGCCTGTTGAGTTCCTATCTGACGGAACGTTCCTGACCAGGAAACTGCATCACATCCTCTACCTGAGGGTTCCGATGATGCACGACTAAATGAGGTAGTCTACTCTCCTCATGTGTCACACCAAGAGACATGCTCTCAGTAAGTACTCATCAAAAGTGACTTATAGGTTCCATTTCCATCCGTAACATTGACTATTATTATATAATCCAAAAGGTAGACTATGTATTAATCTATGCTATTGCCTGGCATCTAATTCCTAGAGAATGTCAGTTATGTCCCATGTCAATAGACTCAAGGTAAGGCAATAATGTCAGTGTTTCATAACTGGCTGTAATGTCCTCATCGGTTTGCCTGAGACACACAGGTCTGGTAGCTAAAACGGGTCCAACACCGCTGTGTTCATGCCGGACCTCCTCTTGGCATCGAGTCAAGCCGCCAGTCCAACCGCAAGTCTGCAGAACAGAGCTGACGGACGTTACGGCACAAAGATAACATTACGGTGCCAAACCACATGGATGACGGCAGAGCCCACGCGGTGGGACTTTGGCCCTTCCAGTATCAACAGCCCAACACACACCCACCCCGCTTTACTGCAGCCGACCTTTCAGTAAACAAAACAGACTACGTGTCATGAATCACACCACGTGAAACCTTGGACAGTTCCAGTTCCATCTTCTACACTTCTCCGGGAAATTTGCAAAACTTCGGGGAAAGAGGCAAAGTTGTTTTTGAAGTCAAACTAAATCCTTGCAAGGAATGGAAGCAACTTCCCCCGGTCTCCTGAACCCGTACTACTCTATACTTGTGGTCATCCTGGCAACGGCAGTGATCCAGGTGCATTGTGGGTGTGTATCACCATGAAGACTAGGTTCAATAACAAAACCGAACCGTACTTGTGATCTGTAGGAACGGGTTTACACTCTGCAATGGGAGACGGTGACAAAATTAAAACAAAGACTCCTGCAACTTCTTTAACCGTTGGGTGCGGTTAAGACATTAATTAAAATACATAACGATCAACGCTGGCACTGCATGTGTGGTTTTGGTGGCTACAGGTCCTCACAGATTCAGTTATTAAGATTACAAAATAAATGATCATGAAAGTGACTTGAGTAGACAAGGCTCTTACAGTTGAAATATGTTATCTAATCAGGTTACGGTGGAAGTTGCACATGTTGAGCTAACAGTTATGAAATCAGTCACTGCATAAAATAGTGATTTTAACAAATAGTCCTGCACTACGGTAAAGTTAATTAACCCGTCGGAAAACATAAATGGTTTGAGCCTTAATAAACATGAAACAACGTTTCACTCAAATTAAACCCAACCACACTGCTAATACTGACATTTACTTATTAACTGCCAATTAGTACATTTACATAAACACTAGAGCCCATCCAGACTTTGGGGCAGTTTTATCTAGTAGGAACCTGGCAACTGTAACATTACTTGATTTTGTCGAGCTTTCCCCGTCATCAGGTCACGTCACTGCTTTCCCGTATCCACATGTTGAACTCTAGTAACCCGCCAGTCCTCCGCAAACCTGCATAACAGAACTCCCTTTGGCCCAGCCCAGAACACACCACCCCTTTCCAGCCAATCAGAGCGGTCCTCCCTTCCCCCTCTCAAACCACGCTCTGAGGGTGCGTTCACTCTGGGGCTCCCAGCTGCTTACGTTGCCAACAATGTGAGATTCCTATCAATTTCCATCGAGACCAAACCTTTGTTTTGGTTGACAACAGCAGATGCACGTCTTTCTAAAAAAATGTTCCCCATCTTACAGGTTTCGAAAATATGCCGGCACTCTTCCGAGAACACCTAGAGCCCCAACAACCTGAACTGACGGAAGCTTGCACATTCCTTCTCCCCCAATCCTCCTCTTCTCCTGTCCGCATACCTAGTATGAGGACGCAAGCTGCTTCCTGTCTGAACCCATTTGCTAAACTGAACTAAGTTCACACACACACGTCAGAAAATTATTCTAGCGCGTAGTAGTGGGGAAGTTGGTAGAATTCTGGTAGCTCTCAGAAATCCCACAACCAACCCATCCTCATAAATCTCCCACAGCGGGTTGGGGTAACCCCCAGGACACCCCACAAACTCCTTCCAAGAATCAGATCACTGTGAGGACGGACGGAAACCCCACCGGGGAAACATTTGCTTGCAGACCGGGAAGTAGAATCAATTATTCAGATGCGTGCACCCTTTAATTGCTCCCCAGGGGAAACGACGGCCGGAACTCATCACTGCTTTCCCAGCTGGTTCCATCTCACCCTCCCCCAAGGAGAAGAAGACCCGAGGGAGAGACACTGCTGTGCACAGGAAGCCTCCCCCACACCCTCCCCAGGCGTCTTATTTGGGAGAGGGGTGGTCAGGAGATATAACCCGGACACCATCACTGTCCACGAGTCCCCACCTCAGACATCCAGGCTACTCAGGTGTCCAGAATATTCCCCTGCCGCTTCCCAGTTAGCAGGCCGCCACACTCAGCCACCCCAAGCAGGGCCCCAAATAGGGAATGAACAGGGCACTTCAGGACTCAGAACCAACTAACAGACGGTACTGTGTCCTGTGACTAGTGTGTGTGTGTGTGAGTGTGTGTGTGTGACAAAGAGAAAGAACAATCTCTGTTGGATCTGCATTACTGCATTACTCTGATGTCTGTGCAAATTCCATAGCGACTGCAGATTGAGAAAAAGGCCATTTGAGCAGCCAGTGTTTCCATGGTGAAGGCCGTGATTGAGAAACAGGTCTTCAGACCGCCTCAGACGGTCTGTGGGTCACTGGGTGGAACGGCACGAGAACAGGCTGGGCGGGGACAGGAAAAGCCTTGGGACTGGATCAGCTGACTAACAGGGACGTGGCCATGGATAGGAGCAAAGGCTTTGAGCTTTAAATGGGGCGAGCGCGTGTGTGTGTGTGTCTGGCACACCTAAAAATGTGTGTGTTGCCCCTGGCAGTTCTAATTAGACTTCCGCTGAGCTGGGTCAAAGGACAGACACCAAACCAGCGCTGCAGAGGATTGAAGCAGCGATGTTTGTGGCAGATCGAGTTCAATAGATAAAAATAAACAACCTTAAATATTAGGCACCATTTGGAGGCTCCCCTGGCTAAATATGTGGATGAATCAATAGTGACCAAATAAAAGCCAATTTATCTGTGAACGTATGACAAGGATCAGCCATGGTCACACTCACACACAAAGCTAAATGTGTACATACACATCTCAGGCACTGACTATCCTAAAAGAGAGGCGTCTTTCAGAAACCGCCAGGCTAGTGAGGTATTTGTTACGATTGTGTGAAGCAGGTCAACTAGCAGTGAAGAAATGCTAAGCAAAAAAAACCACATCTCAATCTCTTTTCTTTTTATCTCCCAGATGACAATTCAGGTCTCACGTTGTAGATTACTTTTTGTCTGAACACATTTTTACACAAAAAAAAAGCCACCCTAAAGTACCATCTCATGACTAGTATTTGAACAAAACGGCCTTCCAGTCACTTAATTATTTGTTAGGATCATTTGATAAGTCACATCCGGCACGTACAATTCCATTCATATGCATACATTTAGGATTGTTTCGACGCAGGCTTGATGGATGGAAGCCTGCCAAGTGAAGATTACTCATTTAAGTGATATTTGGCCACAATATGTAAAAAGGACACTTCAGTAAACCATTTGGATGCCCCCTCTTTGCCGTGGGTTTAGTTGTGCTTTTCCCGGTGAACTTGGGTCAACTCAGGCCAAGACACATTTGGATGATGCAATCCCATAGTCAAGTCTACTCCAACTCTCATGGTTGACAAGGGAAGTTCATGTTGTCGGCTTTCACACCCTTGAGGTTCATCTACACTTGTCTAACAGAAATTACCCACAAGGCATCAGGGTCACTGACTTGGCCATGGTGGCTACGCTCCAATAAGAATGATTACCCTAGGAAAGGTATTTACGTTTCTGGCAAGTTGTAAACTTGATCAAGAGTTCATGTGGAAGAGTAGTTACTCTGGGAATCGAGGCACAGGCACTTCGGATGTAATGTCATCTGCTGACAGCCAAAGACTGGGAGGTTTTGAAGTCCTTAAGTCATTGTGCCTTCTGCCAGATTGCCGGGGGCAACAGATGCCATATTCAGAGCAATCTTCTCCTGAACCCGTCCCTACATGACTACGGACCAGAAGGAAACCCTCAGCGGTGAAGCTCCAACACAAAACGCAGCAAAAAAAAAAAAACTAGCCAATTACAAGTGGTACAAGCCTCTTGGCTGAAACGTAATTGGTTGACAGACAGGAGAGTTGGCAAAGTGTGAATTACCATGGCAGCATCCGTCCGAAGCGCGTCCAGGGGGAACGAGAGACAAGGAACCCGATTGTAGGATCAGTTATTGCATCCCACGCCCTCCCAACGAAGAGGATGATGGACGCATAGAACGGGTCCAGCTGTGGAGACAGAGAGACAGGTTAGAACGTGACCAGATGAACAAAAGAATGGAGACTGGAATTGTGAAAGGACAGACGTTCTGTAATAAATGAGCTGTGATCTCAAACCTTGAGTAAAAACTAGTGTAACCCTTTGGGCAACTCAGTTATCCAGTGACAAGACCCGAAACACATTCACAGCCACTGACTACATTGTTTCTTTGATTTGGTCTCACTTTGCTCTGGCCGCCACATTCCAACAAATATTTAGCTAGCTACACGGTGCTGGATGGAATGTCTCTTGAAAATGTGATTATAAAATGAGAATAACTGCAGTGTTGCACCTTTAGTGAGCAATGAAACATTATATGGGAGGTAAAACCTTGGACTTCCATTGTAAAAGTTGATCCGACATCCAGATCAACTTGATGTAATGGAGTCAATCCTGACGTTGTGTTTCTCTGGGTAATGTCCACTAAGACCTTTCTATTCACCAGACACACATAAGCCCTACCAAAAGAACTACCCACCCACTCCCAAATGCAATGCTATTCCCTAAGCAGTGTTCCACATTCAACCGGAGTCCTGGTGTAAAGGGCACTATTAAAAGGGGAAACTGGTGCCATTTTGAGAATCAGGCTCCATGGAGGTTAGCCACATTGTCCCATCTTGTGCCCGAGTCACTCTACACACCAGCCTTCACCCAGAACCACATCCAGAACCAGTCCCTGAGGGGAACACGACCCAGTGGCCCAAACCACATTCTGACAGTACTTTGCAGAGTTTCAGACTTTTAGCCAAGGATGCTAAAGTGTAACATTCCCTCTTAAATCCAAGTCATACGCTACAAAAAACACACACACTATTAGTCTTCACAGACTTCAACTAACCAAGTTACGCAGTTGGGGAATGGAAACCGTGACACTACTGAAGGTACCGGCTCAGTACCATGTGACATTGGGGGAGGGGCTTGGGACGGTGCTGTGACTCACCTGAGCCACATCCAGCAGGTAGATCTGGAGGAAGAACCCAAGAGCACAGCCTGTGATCTGATACGGGGCTCCTCCCACCGCGTAACACAGCTTGTTGCATACTGATAGCTTCTTCCTTGGCGAATGCTGGGAAAGTGATGGAGACAGAATTCAGGCAGGAGAGAGAAAGATTGAGAAAATTGAGTTTGAGTTCATTAGCAACAGGTTTATATAGGAACTGCAGGAAGATGACATTCATCAGGGGACAAAATAAACTTCACATCAGACACCAAACAGGGTTTCGGCGCAACTCCCACTGTAAACCACACAAACACATGGCCTCATCTGCAGGCAGTTGGTGATATGGTTTTGTTACAATGGCTTAGTCCTCTGCATGTGCAGTTATAACAAACAGAAACCCCAAACACTCTGGTGAAGAACGCAGAACCTCTCAAATGATGCGGGTCATTAGTGCACCAGAGTATAAACAGGAGCAGAACAAACGTTGGACTTCTTCCCGCTCCATTTCTGGGTCGCTTCACTCTTCCTGGTAACGTTCCTCTGCCTCACTGTATTTCTTTCCTTCGGACCCCTTTCCCACAACTCTCCTCTTGCCTCTCTAGAGACGTCAGAACAACAGGATGATAGAGTTCCGATTGCCACCACACCCGGCTACGAACACCCCGTTAACCTGGGAACAGGAGGCGACACGGAGGTGCTGAAACTGGACCGGTCCAACAGCTGTGCGAACAGCGATTTTCCTGAGATTTGAGAGTGAGACCTTTCCCACACAGACACAAACCACTCAGTCATTCTCACGAATGGCTTCCCATTGCCTACCCAGTGGCTTTTAGCCAGGTGAAAAGAAACACACTACCAAGGAGATAAATCCCCATTTGACAGGCAGCTCTGTTCATTCCAGGGAAACGGCATCAATCCCCTGCAGCTGGATCCTGGCAGGCGTCTGTGGTCTGGTTCAGTTATAGAATACCAAGACAATTGGCTGTGAACAAGACTCACCAAGAACATCCTCCAACTAGCCTATCATTCCAACAACCTGTGAGGACTTAAAAGTAGGATGCAATTTTAATTGCTCACCAAAACATTCTTTGTGTTTAGATGACAAAGAGTCTAAGACTGGATACTGTTGAGACTGATAACTAAAGGTTGCATGAATGGCATCTATCTGGGTGTTGCCTCAATTACATTATACTGCTGCATATTTAGGTGAATTGTACAAGGTAAAGCATTTCAAAACAAACCATGTGTCCAGGACAACTGCTAATCCCCTGGGCTAAACCTGGTAGCTTGGCGAAGTGTCTGCAAACAGACAGCTGTGAGGACAATCACCACTTGGGCGACGATAGTGCGGCTGGAAACTCGGTTTGTCTGATGTTCAAGGGTTCTTTTTTTGTATACAAAAATAATACACAGTTAGTAAAGACCGGCACAGATTAAAACCCCGGTCCCACATGTGGACAGACCAAACTACCATCCCCCAGTGCATCCCCTGTGAGGACAAAGCACATCAGACGTGACTGCAATGCCATTCAGCAGACAAATTCATGTTGCGGATTCATAAGACGTCTACGCGTGAGTCTTGCTGAAAAGCCTTGTACTTGAAAATAAAGCGCCTGTCTCGAGGTGTTCATAATATACACCAACCACCGGCTTTTCCCAAGGTGAACGTTACTCTTTATCACCATCATTATTATGGAGGCATTAGGGGCACCATCATTATTATGGAGGCATTAGGGGCACCATCATTATGGAGGCATTAGGGGCACCTCATAGCTGCCTTATCTTTATGTTCTATTTGCCATCTTAACGGGGTTCACATCGACTAATGTCCGCGTTGATGGTATTCGTGCCAATTCCATGAATAAGCATTTATACATTGCTACATTCATAATACCACGATGGGCTTTAAGTGAACTCGACAAGCCTATGCTAAATATATGACTCAACTGAACACAGACCGCTCGATAGGGCTCGTTTGCCTATCCGAGTGTAACGTTCAAACAACGGAGAAATGACACGTCGCATTGAAAGCGCCACATACGTAGAGAGGTTTGAATTTCACCCCCCAATGTCTATTTTTGGAAAGTACAGTATATCTATTCTTAATATTTTCTCATGAAAGCTATTCCATCCAACAGGTTGAGCAAATTAATGAAATAGTAAGTTTGACACCCTGCTACTGGAGAGATATGTACCCGCTAGTTTGAATTATTGATAAATAATTCATAGCTCGCGTCCGGGTGAATGAAATATCTTTACTACGAGGTGGCTGGTTTCAGGGTGGCGGTAAAAATAAGAGACTATTGGCCAAATCAGTTATTTTAATCAACGAAATAAACCTACAACCTTGAACCAATAAGTAGTTCCTGTAGCTGGCTACATGTTTGACTCGACTGAGCATTAAAAAACGATACGCACACACGCCGTAAAACCAGAAACCAACCCCAGGTATTTTTAGACATTCTGTTCGATCAGAACTACCTTCCCTTCCGTTAAGTTCATGATTTGGCATTGAATATGTACAGTAAAGATGTTAAATTCACGATAAATGCCAAAATGAATTCAACTTACCTTTCCAGCTAATTGTATCTCGTCTTTGCAGACCGGTTTATCTGTTAATAAACCCGCGTTGGAAAATTGTTCGGCTCCTTTGGCCATAACACTTAATGGATGACTAACTTTTAAAAAGCAAAGCAAATACTATAAACACATATATGAGAGCATTTATAATTACAAGCCAGTAGATAAATCAGTAATACCTTGGGTTATCCGTGAAGACCATTTGAAACTCACCCAGACGGTGGAGAGCTCTAGTCGTAGTAAATGGACCACACCCCCCTTTAAAACCCGCCCATTTCTGGATAGACTGCAACTAGTCGTGTAATGCAACTAGTAGTTATAGATTATGGACTGACTATTCTAATTGTTACTAGTCACCTTTACCAGTTGAAGATGCTTGTTGTATCCATTCGATCGTAGTATCGAAGTCAATCGCACTTTTTTCCCTGAGCTGTTGTCCTGAAAATAATAAAACTACCCCATAACATTTTCCTAAATATTTGTTTTAGTTTTAAGTTCTCTAACAACTAAAAACGTTAGTAATGGCAACTCTCTTAACTGCCTGACAGCCATACCCTTAACACTAAGGTATCACATGCCTGGCTGTCCCTTCAGCCCTCTGGATATTACATTCCCAGAACATTAGATTACCTACAACCAAATGGAAAAGACAAGAGCAACATTAAATAAAATATGCCTTTAATTAGCAGTTCATCTGTTACCATTTAATAATAGCTTGATGTTTTTATCTGTGTTATCCCTCTTAGAAAGAATGATGTATTTTTTTTGTCTGTACCATGTGTTTTGCAATGAATATAACAGCGCTGAAAGCTGTAAAATGTTTAAAAAGGTGATATGAAGTGATGTGAACAGTAAAATCAAATAAAAGAGATTAAATTGGCAGTTCTGTGAGACACTGGGAAAGGACATCACAAATTCATCATTAACTTTGTTTCTTGCATTTTGTCTCTTTTTTGGCAAATGAATTAAACTCAAAATCTGAGTGTAGGGAAGTGGAGAGAGGGCATGTAACCATAAGCGTGCAAATATGGTCATGCAAGCTGCCATACTTGCAGTTGCAATACATTTGATGAAATGTGGAAACTCGCAAGGGAAGCAATGTTGAAATATCTGATTTTAAATAGCATCTATGCTAATACAGGTTAGTAAAATCTGATAACACACTAAAATACACAAACACAGATGCAGATGAACACACATCCATTGTTCTCCACACCAGCGGTTTCACTACTGACCTATCTCAGGGATCATTTACTGAACATCCTTAAGCACATTTACTGAACATCCTTAAGCACCTCTCCTGAAGATATACGGTTGGATGTAAGTTGGGGGCTTTCTCCCAGTCCCAGAACGGCACGTATTTGTTTTACTTATGGAGAGACATGAAACTGAGACCAAGGTCTCTTTTACAGTTGAACCCAAATAACAAGTAATAGAGCCCATGGACTGACTGGCTAACTCTGACGGAATACTGGTCTGTTACAACAGCCCTCTGAGAAGTCTGGGGAAAAACTGACCCATTTAAGAAATCAAGTTGAAAAATCACATGTTCTCTTGGTGACCATTACATTTTGTCAAGCAGGTATTTTCTATTCTTCTTCTGAGTGTTTTGCAGTCTGAAATGAGGACTGGGCCCTAAACACAAGGTGCATCAGTACAATGTAATCGGTTGTCCTTGGTTAAGCATCCGGTTTGAGTCGAAAATGTCAGAACAGTAGAGCTCCAGGAACAGGGAATTGCATTTGTTGTGTATTTACTGGGAATTTACTTTGATATGTTCAATATCCCTGTACCACGATGAGATACCATGCCCCCAGGGCATTGATATGTTTAATATCCCGTACCTTGTTGAGATGCCACGCCCCAGGGCTATAATATGTTCAATATCCCCGTACCTTGTTGAGATGCCACGCCCCAGGGCTTTGATATGTTCAATATCCCCGTACCTTGTTGAGATACCACGCCCCAGGGCTTTGATATGTTCAATATCCCCGTACCTTGTTGAGATACCACGCCCCTGGGCTTTGATATGTTCAATATCCCTGTACCACGATGAGATACCACGCCCCCAGGGCATTGATATGTTCAATATCCCTGTACCTTGTTGAGATGCCACAGTGCAATGCAGTTGTGTCCATCAACTGGACATGTGTGTTTCATGTTTATATGCATCAGTAATGCATATTTTGAGGGCTGGACATACACATTTCTTTCAACAGGTAGTCAAGGTGTTTTCTAACACATATTATGATATATTATGATGATTGTCTGACACATTTTCTCATTAAAGGGCATCACGTGCAACCTCACACACCTGTATCTGCATCGTCTTGGATATAAATCACAAAGCTGTTCTTCAAGCAATTCCCCCCTGGCCTTCAACGTCTTCACACCGGTTTCACACAAGCTGACCTTCAGCCTAACTTTATGAAACTTTCTCAGGGGCCCCCAGTGGATGTGTTTTCTCTGGCATTTTATTCGTGTCACGCTGTGTGTGTTTGTTTCTGAACAAATATCACCTCACAAAACACTCAGATCATCCGAGGGTGTGAGCATGGAAATCCCACATCTTGTGACCTCACTGCTGATGAGCTGGATTCATTACAATCAACATTCTTCTGTGCACCATCAAGAAATAGGATCTGCAAAACAAGGCAGGGGCTCACACACCTTACACAGGCCTGAAGTGAAAGGAAAATAACCTGTTGAATGACCCCACACACACACACAGACACACAGACACAAACACACACACTCACCAGAAAACGAAGCAGGAGCACATTTGTATGTCTGTGAAGCCACATGACCTTGAGTGTGTTTGTCACCAAACATTGAGTGTGTTTGTGTATGTGCGTGTAAGTATGTGTGTATGTGCGTGTAAGTATGTGTGTGTATGTGTGTGTGAGTGGAATGCTATTGCTGGACCTCTGTGTGTCACACTGGCGCAGAGAGGTATACATAGACAAGGGGAATGGAAAATCATGTGACACACACACAGGTCAGGGGTTTTATGATACCGACACAACTTCAACTATTCTTTTCTCTTATATGTATTTACTTTAACAGAAAACAACCGCCAGAGGTTTTTAGACCCTAAATCCAGAACCTTGTAGAAACACGCAGTGATCACAGACATCTGGATTGGGACAGATCCTCCCATTGTCTCAAGTCCTGATTGGCTGCGGGACGCCGTGAACAGCGATCTTCCCACAGATATCCAATGGAGTTTATGAAATGCTGAGGAAAGTGTGGTCCTTCTGGAAGGTTCTCCCACGTCCGCAGGGAAACACTGAAGCTCTGTTAGAGGGACCATTGGGTTGTTGTCATCCAACTGACCCCTGTCCTGGTACTACAATGCAGTCTTGGTGGTTGCAAACCTTGTCCATTTGACAATGGACACTTTCAATGTTTTAGCATTTTTTTCCCCGGTAACCTTTGCAACCTCATCACAATTCTCAAATCTCAAACGTCTACCGAGAACTCCTTGGAATTTATGGGTGTCAACCTTGGGTGTAGGACAAAAATAAAATGTAATCAATTATAAAATCCATAACAACCAAATGTGGAAATAAGAAGAGTTCTGAATACTTCCCAAAGGCTTGTATGTACTGTATGACAGCATGTTGTTAATCCAGAATATCAGTGCTAATGTTTTGTCATTCAAACACGTGGATTTATGTAAAAATCATTTTCACTGTCAACGTGGCTCTGTCTCCATGAACTGTTTACTTCACTGTTGAACTGAAATTACCTTCAGAGTTCGATGATCTCCGGCTAAGATCAGCAGATGCCCACAAAACACACACCGTCAGAAACACAGACGCACACGGCATATGAGAAAAAAAAACACAGCCCGCCCAAGAAGGGCTTGTTTTGATCTCTCAGCTGATGGGTTCCTAAGTCCGTGGTTGCTGTGTTCCCGGGTCAGTGACAACTTGACACATTGTCCAAGTGTGGTTGGTCTGACACAGATGATGTCACAGTGACACATGAACTCCCTGCGATGCAACACTGGGAGAGTGTGGAACGGCATGTCTCTAAGGGGGAAACGCTATGTGCATATCGTGTGTGTGTGTTTCTTTGGTTAGGGGTGCTTTGTTACATTGGCAACTTCAGCAAATACATTGTGATTTCACCATCATTTTGCTGTCATTTATCTGATAAGAGTGAAACCCACCTCATACACACAGCTACAACATCCTACACACAGCTACAACATCATACACACAGCTACAACATCCTACACACAGCTACAACATCATACACACAGCTACAACATCCTACACACAGCTACAACATCAGACAAACAGCTACAACATCTTACACACAGCTACAACATCCTACACACAGCTACAACATCCTACACACAGCTACAACATCCTACACACAGCTACAACATCCTACACACAGCTACAACATCATACACACAGCTACAACATCAGACACACAGCTACAACATCAGACACACAGCTACAACATCTTACACACAGCTACAACATCAGACACACAGCTACAACACCAGACACACAACAAAAACATCTGACACACAGCTACAACTAAAGTGAATACATACATCTGCATAATCATGCCGCAGTCGTTTCACCCTTTCGGAATTGCGGTCGAAAGGCACTCGATAAATTTGCTTCATTTGAGTATGTTTTTTTTTGGGATGTGTGCCAGTGTTGATGTTGAGACCTGATGGATATCGTTGAAAATGGCGTGGTTATTGACAATGTTAGCTTAGAGCTGCTTGAGTGTTATAGCATTGTTGGCCAAAACCATGTTTACCATCTCCCTCTCTTGCTGTTCTGTGAACATAGGAGGCCTTCCCCCTCGTCGTCTCTGACCCTCAATCCTAAATAGAAAAAAAAAACAGTATACAATAGTACAGTCATTTCACAGGAGAAGGTAACAGGAGTGCTGATAGTGCATAGAATACAGTACTGTAAGCAGTCACTGAAACCGTGCAGATGTTTTTGATATGATGACATTTTTACAATACCTATTTTCCAGTCAATGTTCTCATCACACTTGCCGCTGTATATGGACTTGTATTTGGCTGAACTGGCAGTCCAGCCTCCCTCAGCGTCCGGCCGTGGTGACAACGTGGTCAACCAGTGTTCAGCGTCAGGCCGTGGTGACAACGTGGTCAACCAGTGTTCAGCGTCAGGCCGTGGTGACAACGTGGTCAACCAGTGTTCAGCGTCAGGCCGTGGTGACAACGTGGTCAACCAGTGTTCAGCGTCAGGCCGTGGTGACAACGTGGTCAACCAGTGTTCAGCGTCAGGCC
>JACXGK010004851.1:0-16117 GCA_016801125.1 Novumbra hubbsi
TTGAGCTGTCACCATGACAATAGAGGCCCACCACCAAGGGGGGGAGGGGTGTGGGTGGAGGGTATGAGAGGGTGGTGTTGGCAGGGAGATGTTAGAGAGAGGATGGTGTTGGCGGGAGGGGTTAGAGGGAGGGTGGTGTTGGCAGGGAGGGGTTAGAGGGAGGATGGTGTTGGGGTGGAGGTTTGAGAGGGTGGTGTTGGTAGGGAGGGGTTAGAGGGAGGATGGTGTTGGGGTGGAGGTTTGAGAGGGTGGTGTTGGTAGGGAGGGGTTAGAGGGAGGATGGTGTTGGGGTGGAGGTTTGAGAGGGTGGTCTTGGTAGGGAGGGGTTAGAGGGAGGATGGTGTTGGGGTGGAGGTTTGAGAGGGTGGTGTTGGTAGGAAGGGTTAGAGGGAGGATGGTGTTGGGGTGGAGGTTTGAGAGGGTGGTGTTGGTAGGGAGGGGTTAGAGGGAGGATGGTGTGGGGTGGAGGGCAGGGGGATATTGTTCTCTCAGGATCCATCTCTCCTTGCACATCTTTCTCTCTGTCTCTCTTTGTGCACACACACTGTACACTCTGTGCACACACACTGTACACACACACACATACACTGTAAACACTCACACTCTTTGTGCTAGTAGTCCTGGTGCAGTGTTCAGGTATGGTCTTGCATTAGTCCTGGACCAGATGTTTCTCATGGACTGGACCATTGTCTTGGACTCACACTGGGTGTTCTGCTCTTTGAAAATCACACACGTACACACACATTCTAACATACACACTCTCATACACACACACACACACACACAAACACACATTAAAGATTAGGGCTGGTTTTCATTAGGAGAGTGACAATGAAACGCTAGGTAGACTTCTCTTAGTTTGCATAATCTTGTCCATAGCATTTGAGACACCGCGCAGGATTGAGCGATGCACAGAATCGTATTACTGTTCCAGCGGAGCCGTCTGCATACGTTCACTACTGTGAGGCGTGAAGGGTCAATTATAAATGTGGCGCATGCTAATTCGGAAGCTGGCGTCTCGAGCTATCAGTATCTGACATCATTCTCAGTTCAGCCAGCAGAATAATCTAGCGTCTTCATTAAATATGTCTCGGAAAATGTAGCGGAATGTCAACAATCCCGTAATGATCAGCTGACACACGTTTCATGAGCTGGTGTCGCGATTATTTATTTCCTGAGGGTGTTGGTGTGTTCCCTGTCTGCCAGTTATACCAGCAGTGTGTGCGTGTGTGTGCGCTGTGCTTTTCTCTGCGGGGCTGAATATTTAATTAACTTCTGGCTCCAGGAGCATCCTGGGTAATCGGGCCCTGAGAGACAGACATGCAGGCAGACAGACAGAAAAGCAGACACTGACAGTGTGGCGTTGTCTGTGGTTCAGAAAGTGTTGGGGAGACCCCGGGTCCTATGCAACCTCAGCAAGGTCACCGCAGGGATGTGTGTGGTTCTGTTTCTGGAAGGGTATGTTCACGAAGACCTTTAGATTGTGCTTTAAAAACACTACTGGATGTACCATGTCACTGATGCTGACCAGAAAGGACTTATCCCCAGGCCACGGTTCCCATAGGTACAGATCTGAGACCTGTGATGATACCCTCAGTGTTTAGTGAATGGGCAAAGCCCCCCCCCTTATCCGTGTATATAGGGGAATCTTCTCCCTACACAACCGCGAGCCCCAGCCCTTAGAGTGCATCATGGGGGATTTAAATAGCCGGGGGAATTCCGTCATCGAAGTTGCCGCGATCTGCTGTCATCTGTCCCTATCAGCTTTCAGTGGTCTGGAAGGAGAGTCCCTGTGTCCCTTTTGGGGTGTGTGTGTGTCTGTGTTTGTCACATTATGACATGTAGACCAGGATCACTGCTTCATAGATCATCTGTGTATAGATACACAGGTAAACAGATTAACATAGATACACAGGTAAACAGGTTTATGTAGATATGCTGGTAAAAAGGTTAGAAAGCAGTTTCAAATAATCTGTAGTTTGCTGCATTGTCTATTTACTCTATTTACAGATAGTTCAAGAACTTCTAAACGTCTCTCTTATTCATTTTCAGAACAATATGCCTTTATAGGAATGGGAACTATTGTATTTACATTGCCAAAGATAAGTGGAAAAGCTAAAATACATAAGTGAAAACAAATGTTAAAGTCAATTTCGATTTTAAGTACATTTTAAAAAGGAATTCTCCCTCCGCTGTTCCATTACCGTGACATTAAAGTATTCACGTTCTCCTCAACAACCAGATTTCTTGGTGGGATTCATGCTATGACGATAAACTCCCTCAGATGAATGTCTCATCCCGGAAATTGGATGTGCTGTAATATCAGGGATCCTATAGTCGGCTCGTGTGTGTGTGTGTGTGTGTGTGTGTGTATAGGAACATTTGCAAGACAGCACATGTGCTAATCTAACCCCAACACTAGAATAACTTCACTAGCATGCGCTGATTAGCATGCTAGATGTAAGCCAAAAGCTAAGGTGGCTGGTTAAGGATTTCACTATACTAAATCATCTTCATTCAATATTGACACATTTTGGATACTCATGACTGGTAATGTAGATTTTATGTAAATCCCGTTTTTGTCCTGAAGTTGTTTTTATTGTCTGTAACTAAGTAATCAGCTTGGTTCTGGAGTTGCTGAACAAAGACATACTCCTTTAGTTCTATTTTTAGTAGAGAGGTTCTGGAGTTACTAAACAAAGACACAATCCTCTTGGTTCTATGTTTAGCAGAGAGCTGTGGAAAAAGTTGCGAAACCGAAGAAATAAATATTGAAGCGAGTGATCTGGTTAAATCTGGTTAAATAATTAAAGTAAAACTTTAGTTACTGTGTGATCCTACATAGGTTCTGATGATGAACCTATCCTAAAGAGGCCTTAGGGAAACTACCCTAGTGAAAAGTAAAGCACTAAATGTAGAATAAAATGGTAAAAGATAGAGCACTGAATGGAGAATAGGATGGTAAAAGTTGGAGCACTAAATGGAGAACAGGGTGGTGAAAGGTAGAGCTCTAAATAAAGAATAGGATGGTAAAAGTTGGAGCACTAAATGGAGAACAGGGTGGTGAAAGGTAGAGCTCTAAATAAAGAATAGGATGGTAAAAGGTAGAGCTCAACGTGGAGAATGGGATAGTAAATGGTAGAGCTCTATATAGAGAATAGGATGGTTAAAGGTAGAGCTTTAAATGGAGACTAGGATGGTGAAAAATGGTGCACTAAATAATGAATAGAATGGTGAACAGTAGAACACTAAATGAGGAATAGGATGGTTTAAAGTGGTGCACTAAACGGGGAATAGGATGGTTTAAAGTAGTGCACTAAACGGGGAATAGGATGGTTTAAAGTGGTGCACTAAACAGGGAAAAAGGAGAGCAGACTGCAAGGGACTATCCCCCCCATTCATGCTTACTGCTCAACATTATTATGTGTCTGTCAGTGTGTGTGTCTGTCAGTGTGTGTGTCTGTCAGTGTGTGGGTTCTGGCCAGAGCATCTGTGCTGGGTCTGTATCTCCCTCTGGGCTGACCGGGCAGCAGAAAGGCTGCCCAAATAGCAGCTGTCCTTTTCTGCTGAGTGTCTCTTTAATGGGTGTTTGTGTGTATTCTCTGTATGTACGTTCAAAAGTTTGGGGTCACTTAGAAATGTCCCGAATTCTATGAAAACATACATGAAATGAAAAGTGAATATAGAAAAATGAATAAGACATATAGTCATAATTAGCATAAAGTGATGATTTTTTATTGAAATAATAATTGTCCTTAAAACTTTGCTTTGTCATTTGCAGCAGTTACAGCCTTGCAGATCTTTGGCATCCTATTCATTTTGTTATTCTTACGTACCATACGGTCAAGCTGCTCCCACAACAGCGTAATAAGATTGAGATCCTGTGACTGTGTTGGCCACATTATAGACAGAATACCAGATAAATGCTTCTTCCTTAAATAGTTGTGCATAGTTTGGAGCTGTGCTTTGGGTCATTGTCCTGTTGTAGGAGGAAATTGGCTGCAATCAAGGTTTGGCATGGCGTTGCAAAATGGAGTGCTTTCCTTCTTCAAGATTCCTTTTACCCTATAACAATATCGCACTTTACCACAACCAAAGCACCCCCAGACCATCACATTGCCTTCACCATGCTTAACAGATGGTGTCAAGCACGCCTCCAGCATGTTTTAATTTGGTGTGTTTCTCCCAAATGTTCTTCTTTGTGATCTGAACAACTCTTAACTTGTTTCCTATCTTCTTTCATCCTGTGTCTGCGTTCTGCTGCCCATCTTAAGCTTTTCATTGGTCAGTCTGAGATATGGATTTTTCTTTGCAACCCTGCCTAAAATGCGAGCATCCCAGAGTCACCTGCTGATGTTGAGACTGGTGTTTTGCGGGAACTATATAATGAAGCGGCCTGTTGAGGATTTGTGAAGGGTCTGTTTCTCTAACTAGACACTATAATATCTTTGTCCCCAGGCTCAGGTGCACCCTGGGCCATCTCACAATGCTGATTGGATCCAGTTCACGCTGCTCTGTGACGGGAGTCACACCTATTCATTTTCTTGTTAATTCCTTTTGTTTCTCAAAGCAAGAATAGACTGATTAGTTTCTGACCAATTTGAGCCTGTAATCAAAACCACCATTTCTGATTCTCCAGATACTCAACTACAAGGCCAGCACAACAGTTTCCATTTTCTAATGATCAATTAGCCTTTTATAATGAAAAACTTGGATTAGCAAACACAACATGCCATTGGAACACAGGACTAATTGTTGCTGATTATAGGCCTCTGTATGCTTATATAGGTATTCCATTAAAAAGTATTTTACAACATTAACAATGTCTACATGTCATTTATTTATTTTGAAGAATATACATAAATGCTATTCTGAATAAATAAATGCATTTCTATGGCTTCTAACATATTTTTGACGAAGATGAAGATGACGGCATTTTGGATTTTATTCAGACCTCTGGACTAGAATTCAAACACCTGGTCCTAGTTATGCAGCTGTACAGCAAGGCATTCTTACTTACAGCAACAACTTGGGAGCAGTTTGGTTTAACTGCCGTGCTCATGAAACAACAGATTTTCGACCTTGCTGGCTTGGGGATTAATAACAGTGACCTTTTAGTCTACTGGCCTCACGCTTTTGACCATTAGGTTACTCAGGTCTGAGCATTCTGAAGAATATTTTGAACATCCTGATGGAATCAGCTCTGAGAATTCCGAAGAACATTCTGAGGGTTCCAAGGTTTCTTTTTGTTTAGTGTGTGTTTATATTGTGTGTATAGTGCTTGTGTATTGTAATTGTGTATAGTGTATTGTGTATAGTGCTTGTGTGTTGTTGCATCTGTGTGTGTCCTGTTAAAACTACCTGTGTGTGTGTGTACGTGAGTTTGTAGGTTCTACTATACATGCGTGTGTACAAACGATTCCACATTGCCAGTTCTCATGAAGAAAAAGGCTCTTTCAACTCTGGGTTTAAGATAGACGTTACAATGTACAAGGAGTTTTTGTTCATTTGACAGACGTTCCACCATTCTTTGTGGGAGGATTCCTGCTCTGGCCTGGCTAATACACATTTCAAAATAGCCCTTCCTGGACAATTACATCTGAAATGCACTCCTATTTAGCTGTTGTTTCTTTAGCAATGTTGACGAAAAAACCATACGGAATTCCTCGTAGATGAGCGGAACAGCTTAAACTAAAGATTCTGCTTGTAATGAAAGTCCACCGTTAGAGGTTAGAGGTCAGAGGGTGAGGGAATTTGGATGGGAATACCTTTTGCAACCCGACAAGCGTAGTGAAATGTACAGTATGTGTGTGTCTGAGAGAAGGCTGACCAGGGGGAAATGGGTCAACACAGATCCTCTTATGAAATGGTCTCATGTTTGGGTTATTTCTCTGGCTTGGAGAATATTTAGCTAATGGAGTGCTTCTAAGCCTCACTATGAAATAGGAAACCAACCCACATTTGATGAGATCAATTTTTAAAGATTACACCGTGTGACATACATTTAACCACAGGAGGATCATCTTTTGGTTGGGGGAAGTTAATCTGACTTTAGGTAAACTTGCAAACCACCCTTGTTTAAAGGCTCCTGGATCCCGTTTCTCACTTATTTTAGGAATATTCTGAATTGGATCGGAAAAGGTTTACCGGTTCCGCCTTTCATAACTGGCACTCATAGTGTTGTAGGTTTGTGATTTGCATGTGCTTGGTTGTCTGTGAGTGAATATAAAACAGATGAGAAGCAAGCCCATTGTCCGTGTGTGTGTGTGTGTGTGTGTGTGTGTGTGTGTGTGTGTGTGTATGTGTATGTGTGTGTATGCACAGCACGGTGTGGCCTTTTCGACAATGTGATCCTTTATCGGGTTGTTTCCATTGTGCTATGCTGAAGTTCCTGGGCCTCTGTGGGCTGTTGAGGGGAATGATGTTGCTTGTTTGAAATGCCTCCCTACTCCCTATATAGCACACTTCTTTTGCCCAGTGCTCCATCGGTGCCCTGGACTGAAAATGTTTGACTTGGAACACAGGCGTTCTGTTTTCTTGAGAAAGACGTCCATTCAGCTGTCTGCTGGGTCTTTTTCATCTGCCCATTGTCTGCTCAATGTCAACAATAACACACTTTCACACATACACATTTATTTATATTGCACTTTCTCTATATTAAAAGTAAAATATATGGGTAAACACCACATGTATGTTTACGCAATCAAGATGTAGCGTGAGTAGGACTCACTATTATGAATAATAAGGATGAATAAGGATGCCAACACTTACAAATAAAAAAAATTAGAAAGGCATTGGTGAGAAATGTGTCTCTTGATCTTCTTTTGAAAGCTAAAATAGTTTTGAGGTCTTCTGATGTTTTGGCATGTTGTTTCAATACACAGGACCATAGTTGCCTCGAAAGAGGCCTAATCAAAAGTCCTAGTTGGGACCTTTGGAACTACGAAAGACCAGTACCATAAATAACTGACAGACCGATTGAGCACATAGCAAAAATATGTCAACCATGTACAGCAATTCATTAATCGATTTGAAATCTACCAGAATTCCTCTGTCCTTCGCAGTGTCCAGTTCTCCAGGGGCACTGGAAGGCTTGTCCTTTCTGTAGCGTACCTGTTCTCCCTTTATAAAACATATGTTGTACCCCCTTTTCCCCCAATGTTGTCATTTCCAGATGTATGTTGTTTATAAAACCATGTTCAATGTTTTATATTCAATTTGGCAAGTTATTAAAAAAACTGTTTTTTCCCCTCAAAACCTGCTGATACAAAATACAGTGATGAGAACCTGCTCTGTGCATAGATTATATCTCTGGAATCTAAAACAGATGTGTGGCTTAAACTATGTAGTTTCTATGACTATGGACAGGCTCAATGTTTATTAAGTTATTCAATCTTGATTTTCAGTTTCTTTACAAATTTAGTAAAGACAAATTAATTTTTCAAGTGGTCTGCTCTAAGATACGTACAAGTGACCTTTCATGGCAACCCCTGGTACTTCTACTGCCTCATTTCACACCTGACACACACACATACACAAACAAACAAACACTCACATTCAACACGGGCATTCTCTCAACATAAGCCAACAGGGCATGTGTACAGTGCTTCATTCTCCTAAGATACAAAGAGGAAGAGTTTCACATATATTCAGAAAAGGGGCTGAGACTGCCATCTTGGCAATGGGGAGGAGCTGGTCCCATCACTGTTGGCCCAGATGAGAGAAGTGTTTTGACTAGACTTGAGTACTTTACCAATGTGGCAGAGTTGATGTTAGCAGAGAACAACTGGGTGTTGGCAAGGGCGAAGCTAAGGGTATTTGCACACTGGGACACTTGTCAACCTTGATGGAGAGGTCTTAGTAGGCCGGACTTCCATGAGAGGAAGAGCAGGTATTTCTGGTGGATGCTGTGGGCCAACTGCAGCTAATGCTTGAGGCTTAGAATGGTTACTTTGAGGCAGATGTAATGTAGAAGAATGCAGTTTGATCACGCAATCTTTCAACTATACAGCTACTTCCTGATACTTGATATGTATGTAGTTTTGTTTTTAGCAACTGAGGAATAAAATAATTATTCAGCCAGACCTTCATAAATGACTGTTACTCCTTAAGAGAATGTGGGACCAACCATAAACATTGCATCACGTAGTATTCCTCCTGGCTAGTAAACTAGAGGATTTCTGGGAATGTTCTTGGAATTGAACTGGAATATTAGCCAGGTTTTCCAATAGGCTAGTGTGGCATCTAGTGTGGGAGCGCCGATTTTGTAAAGAACCGAAAGAGGGATGGATAGAGAAAAACACTGTACTTTCCCAGGAAATGACTGAGAACATTATCAAGCAGTGCTAAATTAAGTCCTCCCCCAGTTGTAACAATGCAGCGCTCTGCAAAGATGGAGGCCTCCTCTTTAGCCTCTTAAGTCTGCGTCCCAAATGGCATCTGATTACCTACATACTGTAGCACCCAACTTGGTGCCAGGACTCTCTGGGGAAATAGGGTGCACTTTGAGACAAAATGGAATTAGCCTGAAACGTTGGCAGTTTTCCTTCTTAGACCTGAGCAGACAAAGTGAAGGAAAGAGACGGAGGATTTAGTCTAACCCCAAAAGCCACCCTATCCTGTTCGGGCCAAAAACACCACTAGTTAGTGTCAAGCAACATCCCCATGTCCAGCTTTCTTTAAGGTGCTGTGTGCCTTTGCCAATTGAGGAGGAAAGAAAAGTATCCTCAAAGAAAGACCAGTCCGTCGTTCCTTTACTTGCCAACTCTTTAACTCGGACCACTCGGGATTTCTTTACCCATCATGTCCAGTTGCTCCAAATACAGCTGTTCCTCCAGTTCCTCCCGCGAGTTCCTCCAGTTCCTCCCGCGAGTTCCTCCAGTTCCTCCCGCGTGTTCCTCCAGTTCCTCCCGCGTGTTCCTCCAGTTCCTCCCGCGTGTTCCTCCAGTTCCTCCCGCGTGTTCCTCCACTTCCTCCCGCGAGTTCCTCCACTTCCTCCCGCGAGCATTGTAGAGTCAGAAATGATGCATGATGCATATGTAGCACTGTTATCTCTGGGTCCCTTTCTTTTTGGTTGTCTGCGTATTGTCCAACCATTCGCCTCGGATGTGGTTGGTTCTCTCTCAAATGTAAAGCGTCTTTGGGTCCCAGAAAAGCGCTATATAAGTCTAATGTATTAATGTATCTAATGTACTAAGTCTTAGCCTTAGTTAATGTAAAAAAACGAATACATTTTTTTTATTGTAAAGAAATATGTCTATTTATTTTCAAGTCCCAGCCAAGGACTTGATGATTAGTTCCTTCAGGTGTGCCAGCTCTGGGAAACGTAGAAGGACCATGGGGCCTCAGGACCATGAGGCCCCAGACCAGGTTATGAGCAGGTCCGGGTTCCTGTGTTGTCGTAATGGGTTCCACAGAAAGCTGTGAATCATTTGCTTACCCGCAAGGATACTATTAGCTTATTGACACGAACAGAGCTCCAAGACTTGCAACAATTTTTGTAAAGTTTTGTATGAAAGCATGGCTTCTTTGATGTCTATGGGGACGATGGAGAGGCACTTGTTTTTGACCTGAATCCTCTCTTTACTCAACACAGTCTTAATCAGTGTGGCAAATTTCCTGCATATTAAAAGCTCAGTTCCGGCAGTGTTGATGTTCTGTGTTTTTGTCTGTTTTTATGTCTGTCTGTCTGTTGTGGATTCCAGTCTGTCTGTTGTGGATTCCAATACTCCAGGCCCTGTTGCCGGGTGGTTTAAAGGGGACCCGTAATCGAAGTTTGAATCACATAGCCATCAGGTTGAAAGATCTGTACAAGCAAGGCACATTACCTGGTTTCCCCTGTGTAGTGTTAGATGAGATTATCTGCTAAATGGCCATGTGAACATGTTCATAAACATAACGTAAGTCTGATTTTCCATGTCTTGTGTCCAGGTTGTGCAGTCTGACGCTGAAGAAACTGGTGGTTCTGAGGGAGCTGGACAAGGAACTCATCTCTGTGGTAATCGCAGTAAAGATACAGGTATGTCTGTTGCAGTGTTGATTTAGTATAGGTGCTTAGAGGTTTAGGTGCTTAGAGGTTTAGGTGCTCAGAGGTTTAGGTGCTCAGAGGTTACACTAAAAGTCCAGACCTGTGACATGTCAAAGTCTTTAATTGTCAAACGCTTAAAATAACGGCGTCGTTCTGAACAATGAAATTCTTATGACGTGGGACGAGTCATCTAGGGCAGTTGTATAAGTAAAAAATACAAAGCAAATAAATATATTGAATAAAAGTTAACTAACTAGTAAAAGTCACTTACAGAATACATACATAACAATATAAACTAGCAGCACATGTTATGTCTGACTTTGTGATGCCAGATTTTACTGTGACTTGTTACGTGACGTATGATCCCCTCAGGGTTCCAAGAGGATCCTGAGGTCTCATGAGATAGTTCTGCCCCCTAGTGGATCAGTGGAGTCAGACCTGGCCCTCACGTTCTCACTGCAGGTAAACACCAGGGGAACTCGGAGAGTCGAAGGCCTGAACAGCTGGATCAATACATATTTTGCTGGTCACCGTCGTCGTTCTCCATTCGAATACACCTTTGATAAAACTCTCCTCCATCTCATTTTCCTTCACCCATCCCTCCTCCCTACGTCCTCAGTACCCACACTTCCTGAAGAGGGAGGGTAACAAGCTCCAGATCCTCCTCCAGCGGAGGAAGAGGTACAAGAACAGAACCATCCTGGGTTACAAGACCTTGGCAGTGGGAACGATCGACATGGCTGAGGTATGCTTGTAGGGTCCATCGGTATGGTTTTAGGGTGATGTGCCGTGCGTTGACATTAGTCTGGGTGGAATGGAGGAGGTAAACGATGTTCACGTTGCATTTTTGGGCTGCCAGATTTCACAGGTCTGATAGGTCTGTGCATTCTCGCTAAATGCTATTATCAGATCTGGCCATGGGGAGATGGGAAGACGCAAGGGAAGCAGGGGGGGAAGTGGATTTAGGGACAATTGTTATGCGATGAACTGATGCGACTCAATGAATCTCTGCTCAGTGGTTCTGGTGCTTTGGATGGGCTGTTAAACTCTCAGCTAGACTCGACGGGAATAGAATGGTTACTTTTGAAACTAAAAATAACAGTTAGAGAACTGGTGTTCTGATGAATAGCCACAGCTTTAATTGAAATGGGGTTTTATGTGGTTCTCTCCAACCCCCCCCTCCTCCTCCCTCTCCATCCCCCCTTCCTCCCTCCTCGTGTTCCCGTCAACCAGGTGATGCAGTGTCCCAATGAGGGTGGTCAGGTGCTGTCTCTCTGCAGCAGCCAGAAGGAGATGTTGGGGAAAGTAGCGGAGATCTGGATCTTCTCTTTGTCCAGCCAGCCCATTGACCACGAGGAGGCCACTCTGCAGGACGGAACCAAGATCAAATGTTCTGGTACGTTCCGCGCGGTCCTGCGGTAGGTTTCACCCTCGGGGCAGGTTGTGACAGGGCAGGAAGTGCACTGGAATCAAAAGTTTTTACACAACATGGCTCTGCTTAACCAATCAATTAAAATGTTATGAACAATTTATCATTTCTTTCCATTAACGCAATTCAAAATGATTAGTATCAAATATTTAAAGGAAAGATAATACGCTTCTTGTCTATTATAAAATGAGGACATATTTCTGTGCATTTTACTTATTTATCCAGTGTTACGGTTAATGTTTACAGTCTTAAAGTGTCGACTTTTGGTTAGATTTATTTTATAGCAGTTGTCATGTCAAACCAGAAAGACAATAAGAAATGTATGCACCGTGTCTAGGAAGGAGTTCCTAATAGGAAGATCATTAGAGATGAGCAGGAGTCAGAGTCTCAGGAGTCTGAGAGTCACATCAATATTTTCTATGGAGAGGAACTACAGTTGCAACGACCTCCAGGAGGCGTTTGGCCCCAGGAGGCGTTTGGCCCCAGGATGGGTTTGGCCCCAGGATGGGTTTGGCCCCAGGATGGGTTTGGCCCCAAGCTGGGTTTGGCCCCAGGATGGGTTTGGCCCCAGGATGGGTTTGGTTCCAGGAAGCGATTTGGTTCCAGGAGGCGATTTGGCTCCAGGAGGCGTTTGGCTCCAGGAGGCGTTTGGTTCCAGGAGGCGATTTGGCTCCAGGAGGCGTTTGGCCCCAGGAGGCGTTTGGCCCCAGGAGGGGTTTGGCTCCAGATGTTTAAGTGTGCACTATGCAGTAAGATGAATGATGATCCTGTGAGGGGATCTTCTCTAAGGAAGGTTCCAAATTACACCCTATTACTCATGTTGCACTATGAAGGGAGTGTGCCATTTTGGATGCAATCTACATTATTTAGGCAGCGGCTGGTTAATATGTCTTTCTGTGTGTGTCTGTTTTTAGATACCTATTCGGAGGAGGAGTATGAGAGTTTCTCTTCAGAGCAGGAGGCCAGCGATGATGCTGTTCAGGGCCAGGTCAGCACACACACACAAACACACACACACTTAGACATAACTTTTGTAGCGCAAATGATTTAACACCCAGCGGTTCCTCATCTGTTCCTTGGGGATGCCCCCCCCTTCCTCATCACCTTGGGGATGCCCCCCCCCCCCCACACACACACACACACGGTTCCATGAATTTGAACTGCTTGCTTGGAGTAAGTACGCACAACAACAGGTAAAGTTGAATCATGTCAACTAATCACTGATACTTAAACTGGGTACATCGGGGTTTCCAAGCTACAACCAAACTCAGAAGTGTCTGGGCCTCCCCAAGGAGAGGTTTGAGAACCACTGGATAATGGTACAAAGAAACACCAGTGTGTTCTCTGCATGTTTGAAGATATTCCCTGTGTTTAATATGGCCATGTGCCCAGGATCTGGAAGATGATGAGTACGATGTGAGGAAGCCTAAGAAGCAGAGAAGGTCCATCGTCAGAACTACCTCCATCACCAGGGTAAGACTACCTCCATCACCATCGTCAGAACTACCTCCATCACCAAGGTAAGACTACCTCCATCACCATCGTCAGAACTACCTCCATCACCAGGGTAAGACTTGAACCAGATCACCTGCCATGAAGATTGCCCTCACCACAGCTTAGGGATCCTTACATGAAATCCTATACAGAAATCCTACAGTGGCACCTCTACGTCCTGGCGGCCAAATGGAAATTCTACAGTTGTACCTCTACTTTGACAGTGGTTGTTTAATAGTCAATAGTGAGTGAAGAGGTTTCCGATATAGCCTTGCTCTTAGAATCCTTTTAGGGGACTGTTTGGGATGTTCTTTAGATGTTTTCCTCCTGGATTTCAGTTCAACTCAATTTGAAGAATCTGAACTTGATCCTATCCGATTGGGCTAAATCTTGGCAGTTACAAACCCCTCCCCTGGTTACCGGCAGGCTGCCGAATGTCCTGTATGCACTTAGGTTAATGTGGCAATGTTTTTGACAGTTTGTGTGTTCTGTTTTTTTTAGCAGCAGAACTTTAAACAGAGAGTAGTGGCTCTGCTGAAGAGGTTTAGAGTCTCAGATGAGGTAAAACCTTTCTAACTAAAACACTTTATGTCAAATTGTTGTTTTCTTCTCTTGTGTGATTCCTTTCCAGTGAGTTCATCCTGTCAGAATATGTTTACTCGTGTGCTTGTTTGTTTCTCTCTTCCTGATTATCTCTGTCTCTTCCTGATTATCTCTGTCTCTTCCTGACTATCTCTGTCGCTTCCTGACTGTCTATGTCGCTTCCTGACTGTCTCTGTCTCTTCCTGACTATCTCTGTCGCTTCCTGACTGTCTATGTCTCTTCCTGACTATCTCTGTCGCTTCCTGACTGTCTATGTCGCTTCCTGACTGTCTCTGTCTCTTCCTGACTATCTCTGTCGCTTCCTGACTGTCTATGTCTCTTCCTGACTATCTCTGTCGCTTCCTGACTATCTCTGTCTCTCTTCATCTCCCTGGGCATGTTGTCCAGGTGTTGGACTCGGAGCAGGACCCAGCTGAGCCTCCTCCAGAGGTGGAGGAGGATCTGGATCTGGAGAGTCTGGAGTTTGAAAACCCCAGCGACAGCGGACCAGAGCTGGATGATGATGACAGCGTCCTCAGTACCCCCAAACCAAAACTGAAGTGAGTTGGATTGTCTCCCCAAACTGATTAAGTTAGAAACAAAAACTAATGGGGATTTTCTTTTTCATCTTGTGTTACAATTGGGGTTGGGGTTAGAATTGGGATTATTATTAGGCATTGCTGGTTAAGTTTATGAGAGCTAGGTTAGGTTTAGGCATAAATGTGTTTTTTAAAATAAGTTACAAAAAAATACTGTTAATCAACTTTGGTGTCCCCAGTTCTATTGCTAACTAAACGCATGTCTGTCTGGCCCATAAAGATGAGATAAGAATGGTTAGTGTAGCTCATATACCTACTTTGGTGTTGCTGGCCTTTTCTTATATTTCATTCATTTCATATCTTATTTGATATGTTGTTGCTGTCTGTTTCATGTTCCAGGCCGTATTTCGAGGGACTCTCTCTCTCCAGTTCTCAGACTGAGATCGGCAGCATACACAGCATCCGGAGTCACAGAGAACCCCCCAGTCCGGTGAGTCACAGAGAACCCCCCAGTCCGGTGAGTCACAGAGAACCCCCCAGTCCGGTGAGTCACAGAGAACCCCCCAGTCCGGTGAGTCACAGAGAACCCCCCAGTCCGGTGAGTCACAGAGAACCCCCCAGTCCGGCGCAATGGTATAGGAAGATGAATTTCCAAATCGTGACATACACTTCTCGATAGATTAGGAGCCATACAACGGAAGGTAATATTCAGGCTGTCACCCAAGGAAACTGTTCTGACGATAGCTATTTAAACCATGTAGTGGATTTACGTACCAAGTACCCATTTAATAAACAACTTGGGATTCTGGTTGATGCAGATTGTTTTTTACCGGTCCTGTTTTCCCTCCAGATGGACCCAGACAAGGCCAAACCCAGCGGGGCTCAGTTCCACATGGACCCAGACAAGGCTAAACCCAGCGGGGCTCAGTTTCAGGTGGACAACATCTCTGGTAACGGCTCATTGGTAAGAGTCATTATCTGCTGAAACAGCAAGTTATCCTAGAAAACCCACACATTACTAGCCCCCCCCCCCTCTAAGGGGCTGTTATGCTGTCGGTTTAGAAATAATGCCCGGCTCCCTGCGTATTACAATGTACAAATAAACTGCCCTGTCCTTATAAACCAAATATTCTCCCTGTCATTGACCCATCCCAGCATGAAGAGCAGCCAGAGGCCGTAACCCCAACGACGGAACTGGAGATGGACAACATGGACACCTTCCTGGAGAAGCTGCCCCCTACTGGCAAGATGAAGAAGACAGAGTCGCTCATCATCCCCTCCAACAGGTGGTGAATGCAGGCAGATGCCCTTATTTAAAGAGGGACACAGAAAGGTTATACTTGGCCATTACTTGATCATCAAAAGACACGGGAGGCCATATTATGGTTCGGTAATCCAGTTAGGAAGCATAAGCGATTGCGAAACAATGTCACCGGTTTCAGTGCGAATGAAAGTGACAACAGGTGCACTGGAGATGCAACAGCAAGACAACCCCTGAAAATGGAATGGTTTTGCGGGTGGTGGCCACACACTTCTGGTAGAATAGGGCGGTACCTTCAGCCCATTCAGATTACACAGGTAGTCCAGCTCCTCCAGGACGAAACATTCGTACCTGCTGTCGCAAGAAGATTTGCTGTGTCGCCCAGTACAGTCTTAAGCACATGGAGGAGATACCAGGAGACGGGCCGTTACTCGAGGAGAGCTGGACAGGGCTGTAGACGGGCATCAACCCAGAAGCAGGACCGGTCTTATCTGGCCGGAGTGTGTAGGCAGTTCCTGGATGACAAAGGCATTGATGCCATTGACTAGCCCTCATGTTCCCCTGACCTGAATACATTTGAGAACCTCTGGGGTTTTATGTACTGCTGTCCAGGAGCTCACCTTGCCCTTATTTCCATTTTGGTCTCAACGAAATACACAATGTACAGTAAAGATTTGGATCTTTAGTATACTTTGTTCATTGACCCCTAGACATGTGGCATGGTCCAAGGCAAAAAAAAAACCTGCCTTAATTTCTGACTGGCAGACTTTTCATGTGTCATGCAG
>JACXGK010004851.1:16217-36138 GCA_016801125.1 Novumbra hubbsi
CTGACAAAAGCCATTACCATCCCAGAGCCACTGACAAAAGCCATTACCATCCCAGAGCCACTGACAAAAGCCATTACCATCCCAGAGCCACTGACAAAAGCCATTACCATCCCAGAGCCACTGACAAAAGCCATTACCATCCCAGAGCCACTGACAAAAGCCATAACCATCCCAGAGCCACTGACAAAAGGCATTACCATCCCAGAACCACTGACAAAAGCCATTACCATCCCAGAGCCACTGACAAAAGCCATTACCATCCCAGAGCCACTGACAAAAGCCATAACCATCCCAGAGGCCGCTCCTGTGTGCCCGACCTTGTACTCCCGTGTGCCAAACAAAATCCCCTTTCAAAGGGAAAACGAAGCAGCCGTTTTTTTCCCATCCACTAAATGTGCTCTTCATTTTGCAGATCCCCAGAAAGACTGTGTACGACCAGCTCAACCACATCCTGGTGTCTGACGACCATCTACCAGAAAGCATCATCCTCATCAACACGTCTGATTGGCAGGGCCAGGTAACAGACAGGAAGTGACACACCAGTAATCCCGGTCTGGCTGCTGTCAATTGGTTTAGTTGTTTCATTGTTTTGTTTCATATGGCAAAACCACAAAAGTGTTCTGCCCCACCAATAACCATCACAAGGAAATTAACTTCACAAAATGAGTGATTGGTGTTGGGTTTTTCCTTGTGTCCTCACATTCTTGCTTTTGACACGATTTTTCCTTTCCCTCCCAATCCAGTACCTGTCAGGTGTCCTCCAGAACCAGCATCTCCCAGTGGTGTGTACCTGTACTACAGCAGACATCCAGGCTGCCTTCAACACCATTGTGTCACGCATACAGAGATTGTAAGTCTTCTCTATTCCCATTTACTCTCCCAGTCCCTGCTTCTGAGAATCAGCCCCACAGCTTGGTTCTCCCACCACTGTGCTTCACATAAAACTTATACAAGGAATTCATGTTGGCAAGTGAATGTTATTAATTTATGAATGCTGGCATTTCATATGTTTTAATATCTGATTAGTCATTTTTCTGAACACTTCTTTTTAAGGGTTGTTTCAGTTTTATAAAAACGTGTATGGGGTATTGCATGTAGAATGATAACAAATGGATAGGTTATATAAATATAAAATCCATATCTAATCCATATCTACTAGTCTGTCACCTGGACCCAAATTGAACCGCGTTGTCTTAGTTGCAATAACGTGGTTATGTTTGGGGTAAATGGTGTGACTGATCTATTATCAGTAATTATTTTACTGAGATCATATGTGCCTTAAGTGATCTAAGTGGGATTTGACCCCAAGTCCTTGACCTGCCTGTTTGTCTGTCCACTTGGGTAGCTGTAACTGTAACAGCCAGACGCCCATCCCCATAAAGATAGCCGTGGCCGGGCCTCAACACTACCTCGGTGCGGTCGTCCGGCTGTTTGTGGATCACCTCTCACACAAGACACCTGATTGGCTGGGCTACATGAGGTTCCTCATCATACCACTAGGTGAGTCAAAAGATTAATTAGTGACCTATATTTGTATGCCGTCTGTGTAAATTGGTCGAATTAACTCTGTCCTGCACGCACGGATGACTCTAGGAATCAAGTTAAATGTGCCACACTCCCCAGGCTGAGCCTCAATGACGAAGGCCTAATCCGCGTGACTTTAATTAATGCATGCAGTTTAACAGGGAACAGTCACATGGTCAATCATCTGGAAAGTGATTTTTAATTTGTAGTCTATTTGCAGAGTATAGGTTATGTAACACACTGTGTTTTCTGCAAGGTCCCAACTGGTT
This sequence comes from Novumbra hubbsi, assembly GCA_016801125.1. Taxonomy (NCBI): domain Eukaryota; kingdom Metazoa; phylum Chordata; class Actinopteri; order Esociformes; family Umbridae; genus Novumbra; species Novumbra hubbsi. The sequence continues at coordinate 18,011 of JACXGK010004851.1, forward strand.
ATTCACAGTGATTGTAACTATGTTTCTCTGGTTATAGTGATCTACTGTAAGTTTATTAGGTAGTTTTTTTTTATAGTTTTCAAGGATTTTTTTCCTCTTGCTATGTTTAGGATCTCACCCTGTCTCCAAATATCTTGGTACCATTGACTATCGCTACAACAGTTTATTCCAGGATACGGCATGGAGGGATCTGTTCCACAAGCCAGAAGCTCCAACCATAGGTAGGATGCACACACCGTCACACGTAGGCCCAGAGACCACCGTATTAAAGGCTGCTGTTTGTAGACCCGCGGTTCTCTACGTATTGGCTAGCCGATAGCATCTCTGAAAACAGAAGTGCTTGCGTCTTATTTACTGTTGAAAAACAATAGACGTCGTCGGGGTAAATGACTTAACGTCCTTGTGGTGTTCAGTGCAGGAGAGTCCCGACGTGGTTTCCAGGGTAACCCAGTACATGGTGGGCGCCAACGGTGCTCACCAACTCCCCATCGCCGAGGCCATGCTCACGTACAAACAGAAGAGGTAATGCGGCTGGCACGCACACACACACACACACACTACGTTACTTCGGTTGACCTCACAACGTTATTGGTGATATTTAGTCTGGCCCAACTTACATCCAGGAATGTCACCAGACCGCTTCACGGCTCAGTCTGATCACCATGTTCGGGCCGGGGGGAGGGCACCGATCGATGTTGGTTTGTGTGACGGACTAATAATGACCAAACTATAGCACTGCATCAAGCAGCAGACTGCGTATACACACCAGTGGCGTCTGGAATTTGTATCGCTTTGGAATTTTCTTAGTGCCAACGTTTATCAGAAACGCACGTGCCGGAATACGGCACTGTAATTTGTGTGGGTTTTTTTGTTCTCGATAATGTAGATAACATTGATCTGTCATCGTGCATATGCGTATGCACACTCGTTGCTCAATGAATGTTTAAATGGAAATCAGGTGCCACCTTTTTTTTACACTACAGAAATGTCTGTCAACGATGACGGACAGAACAGGTAATAGCAGCCTTCCTCAGTGGATGTTCTTTGTAGCTCATTTGTTTTCAAGTAAGGGCATTTTACTTTTTAGTGCAGGCTATTCTACTCTGGTCCTCAAGGGCTGACCACGTTCTGATCTTCTACCAGGCAGTTAACTACCAGGTGGACATTTAAACCAGATGTGTCTGGTGAACAAGTACTGGAGTCGAACACACCATGTTTAGTGAGGTCCCAAAGCTGACACTTAGAGTTACAAAATACTGAATTTTGCAATCCTTTGGGAGTCTGGTCATTTCTGAAAACATGCTGGTCTGTGTGAACCCAGTATTACTGTCTGTCCGTCCATCACTGTTTGTCAATAACATGTTGTTTTTGTTTATGTTTTCTTTGCTTTCTTTGAAGGAAAAAGAGCTTTCATTTTGATTTTGCAGTAAGGTATTGTGGTCTGCTTAAGTCTGCTTCTCCTGGTGATTTGCTCTCTCCTTTCTCCTTCCTCCTTTCTCCCTCCGCATTAGAGCAGACCTCTCTTCTCCCGAGCTGCCTGCAGCTGTCACCTAGAGCCAACTGCTGACACAAACAAGCCATACTCTGTCAACCTGTTAGCATTATATTAGAACAGAACATTTAGAGATGGTAACTGAAAGGCCTTTATCCATTGGTTGTATAGAAAGCAACTTGGGCTCCAGGGGCCACCAATTAAAAGTGATCCATGCAGCACCTTGAGCCACACGGGATTAACCCATTTAATCCCACCTTTTTCCCTGACATGAAAATATCCAAATTGTGTGTCATTAGTAATCAATTATTTTATTTTTTTAATTTTAAAGGAAAATTAGGTGAAAAAGTATGTTTTATGGTTGGTCACAATTGTGACCTGTGGGATTAAATTGGTTAATTAACAGCTATGTTGCTAAACACGGAGATCCTGACCAGTACAATTAGAAGACAGAGTTACATCTGTGAGGAGTGGACAGATTAAGTGGCAGGTTGTCAGTTACAGCTACTCTTTCTCGATCCTCATCCACTCCCACCTACTCTTCCTCGATCCTCATCCACTCCCACCTACTCTTTCCTCGATCCTCATCCACTCCCACCCACTCTTCCTCGATCCACATCCACTCCCACCTACTCTTCCCTCGATCCAAATCCACTCCCACCTACTCTTCCTTGATCCTCATCCACTCCTACCACCTGTCTCTTTTTCTCCCCTTCCTCTTCTCTTTTTGCTCCTCTCCCCTCTTTCTCCCCTCACTCTCCCCTCTTTCTCTTATCTTCCTCCCCTCCTTCCATCTCTGTTTCATACTTGTTTATCTCTGTGTTGATGACCCTTGGCCAGCCACACTTCCTGCTGGACATACTGTCCTCTGTCATGTCACGTGGTGAAATGTAAACATGCATGTCATTTGGCCAAACACGGGGACGTCACACGACCTACCACACTTCTGGGACTCCGCTTGATTACCATTGGTTGGTTGGGGAGGTGTATGCTGCTGGCGTTTCATACTACGCTGCGCATTCCAAACAAACCGTGTGTGTCGGGTCTTGTTGCACATTTTTCATGGTCACAATATCCGCTGAGTTACGTCAGGTTGGAAAGAACTCGAGCTAAACAACAGTTGACGTCCCCGGCCAAACATCTGGTGTGTTACCATGACTCGCATGTTTTGTTTTGTTTTTGTCCCCTAAAGGCTGTACAGTACCTAACATGATCTATGATAGCGCACACACCCACCAAGCCAGCAGTTTGCCTTCATTGTGACAGCTCTGATGGGGAGATGGATGAAGAGGTCTGGACTGGATTTCTCCCTCTTCATCTTACTCTCCCTCCATTCTTTTCTTTCTCTCTTTTTGCTTCTTCTCCCTCTGTCTCTCCCAGTCTTCGGAGCTCTGCCAGTGGGTGGGAAAGAGAGAATAGCAGTTATCTAGCGTACCTGGCAGAAGTCCGACAGTTAACCAGATTCCAATTGGAACCTTCCTTTAAACCAGATTCCAATTGGAACCTTCCTTTAAACCAGATTCCAATGGGAACTTTCCTTTAAACTAGATTCCAATTGGAACCTTCCTTTAAACTAGATTCCAATTGGAACCTTCCTTTAAACTAGATTCCAATTGGAACCTTCCTTTAAACTAGATTCCAATTGGAACCTTCCTTTAAACTAGATTCCAATTGGAACCTTCCTTTAAACCGGATTCCAATTGGAACCTTTCCTCGTGAAACAGCGTTCATGATTGGAGTTTACATTTTAGTGTACTCCAAAAAATGTGTTGACAGCACCCCTGCAGTTATCTGCTGGACAATGACACGCCTTTTCCCTGGAAACACACCTGTGCATTGAGGCCTTCCTGGTGGTGATGGTGGTGCTATCTGATTGGCTGCAGCAGGAACAAGGGGCTGGCTTGGTAAAGGGCAAGTGGGTGGCTGTGCAGCATGTATGTCTATTTCCCTGCTTCTCGGCTACCAATCAGGGGTTGAGTAGTTTGGCCAATCAGGGCTTATAATTCCATTTTGTTTTCGTTGAGTTTCGAAAGCAAAACCTGACTAACTAGTATGTATTTTTGGATGGTTTCTCAAAGTAAATATATTTGGCATCACAATTGTTTCAGTAAATTTGGTGTCAGACTGTTGGTCCAGGATTTGTTTTGGTACTCTTGGCTTGAATACATTTGAAACGATGACCTGACAATGATTTAATGACATCAAACCGATCGAAGAATACAAAACCTAAAGGTTTTTATATTTGTTGTTTGTCATAATCGACAATTCAATTAAATCAATTAATTATTGGATAGGTCACATTGGATAGGTCACAAAAGCAGTAATACCTTTAGGACTAGTTAGTGGTTACTAATTATCCTTAGTATTAATTGGTATTACCCTGTAAATACTCTTTCCACTATTCTCAGTTAAAATATTAAAATCTATTTGTAAAGGCCATATTATTTCTAATGTATAAGACCATGAAAACATGGTAGAGAAAATATTAGGTTGTTTTAAGCACAAAGTCCCCCATTCATAAATTTTTCTATGACAGCAACAAGTAAAACCTTCACCTGTGTAAAGTATAAAGTGTTGACTGAGAAATTAATCTGACGAGGATTGATATTATTTACTGCCACTCAACCCCCAATGTATCCTCCCCAACTCCACTTTTATCTCAACATGTTTCTGTCAGGTCAGTGGGGCTGCAAAATGTGTATAACTTTCCAGAAATACAGTTTGATGGAATACTCACACGTGTTTTCTTAAACCTAGAACTTCTTGCAGATTTTACCGGATTTTACCAGAATTAGGCATAGAAACACTCTGGTTGTCATCAAGCTGATCTATTTGCCTCCGTGATCTCTAGAAATCCCACAGAACACTGAGCCCTTCTCACTGGATCTGTCCTAAATCTTTTTTTCCCTGCACATTCTCCCTTTGTGTTTTGGTTTCCAATCTAAATCTACCTGGTCCTGGCCTCCCAACAGCCCTGACGAGGACTCCTGTCAGAAGTTCATCCCCTTCATTGGAGTAAGTTCATCTCTGTTACGGTTGTAGAAAGATGCCCCCTCTCTATCCTGGACTCTGACCCAGAACTTATTTCCCTAGATGGTGAAGGTTGGCATCGTGGAGTCTTCTTCTGTAGCATCAGGTCAGACATCTTTTCCCGTAATCTTTAATAAAGGTGGTTCTGGGAGTAATATGTAGTGGAAGCTGTAGAGAGAGCTTTTAATGTGTGTGTGTGTCCACATGAAGGTGATTCAGACGATGCAGCCCCCATGGGGTCAGGCCCCCCATCTTCCACCCCCCCTCTGGTCTCCCCCGCCCTGAAGGAGGCCTCCTCCACTCCTCCGTCCTCACCCTCCATCAATACCAGGTACCCACCTTCTTACAACCGGTGCATCTATTTAACAACTGGCATCACCCCTGTCATGACTGACACACCCCTCCCTCACGACTGACACACCCCTCCCTCACGACTGACACACCCCTCCCGTCACGACTGACACACCCCTCCCGTCACGACTGACACACCCCTCCCGTCACGACTGACACACCCCTCCCGTCACGACTGACACACCCCTCCCGTCACGACTGACACACACTCTCCCGTCACGTCTGACACACCCCTCCCTCACGACTGACACACCCCTCCCGTCACGTCTGACACACCCCCTGTCTTTTCATCCCTCCATCTGTCTTTTCATCCTTCCATCTGTCTTTTCATCCCTCCATCTGTCTTTTCATCCCTCCATCTGTCTTTTCTTCCTTCTCTCTCACCTTCTCCTCTATTGTATTATCTTCTGCTCTTCCCTCTGTGATGTGATGTCTGGTGGGTGTTGTAGTTCTCCCGGGGCCCCCCAGGGGGAGCTGATGGGATTACAAGTGGACTACTGGGTGGCTCCCTCGCTGGCCGACAGGAAGAGAGATGTGGAGAAGAGGGACTCGTCCTCCAAGAACACCATGAAGTGCACGTTCCGCTCGCTGCAGGTCAGCCGACTGCCCCAGGCCGGGGCGGAGTGGGGGGCCCCGCCGCAGCCCACCATGTCAATGACCGTGGTCATGAAGGAGAAGAATAAGAAAGGTACTGCAGGAGATACAGCCCAGAAACGTTGGGACGCTGTGAACAATGCAAAGATGTTAAACCTGGCATTCAATAGACAAATTGTATAAAGACAACATGTTATTGTTCCTTGAGGAATGTATGCCCACTTTGAATTGGATGCCAGCAAACAGTTTCAGAAATGCCGGGACCGGGGCAATTAAAGACTGTTGTTCTAATTCCAACTGTTGCTTTGTTTTTAGTAATGTTCCTGCCAAAAAAGACAAAAGACAAAGACCTGGAGTCTAAGAGCCAGTTGATCGAGGGGATCAGTCGTCTGATCTGCACTGCCAAGCACCAACAGACTATGCTCCGGGGTACGGAGCTCCTGATCCCAGCATCGCCATCCTAAACACGCGTGGAAGAGTCAGAAAGCCACCTACTCTGTAGCACTTACTGGCAACTTCATTTGGTGCACTACATCTGCTCATTAACACAGATCGCTGAACCGCACACGACCACATGCATTGATCAAGGGAACCAAATTTAACAAATCGTACCAAATAAATACCTTTAAACCGCTCGTGCGATCAAAGTGATCAGATGGACACTGAAACCACAATGTCTGATTAGAACAGACATCTGAAAGTTATCTGAAAGTTATCTGAATATAAAGTGTGTAAACAAATCGTTTTCTCTTGGTGTCTTGCCAAAGGTTATCCTAGTCTTTTGTGTGTGTGTGTATGTGGTTCTGTTGGAGCTGCCGCATGAATGCAGTAGATTGTGGAGGTCCTAAAGAACTAAACGGAAGTCTTTTCTTCCAGTGCTGATTGACGGCGTGGAGTGGAACGACGTCAAGTTCTTCCAGCTGGCGGCGCAGTGGTCGTCACACGTCAAACACTTCCCCGTGGGCATCTTTGGACACGCTAAAGGTCCCTACTAGGGCGCCAGTGATGACCGTCACCGCAATGGCGAGCGTTGCCATAGAAACTTATGGACGCCCCCTCCCCCTGCTCCGCCAGCCTATAACCTCCCGGCCCCGCCTCCTTGCACTGCCCAGCCCCAAGCCTGCCCCGCCCATTTTAGCCTGGTTTTAGGTCTTATTGTGCTTTCCTCAACTTCTATGGTCATCGTTGAGCTAAATGTACGGATATGACACACCAACAGACTATATTCGTATCTGTGATGAATACAGCACAAACAGGCCTCGTACCAAGCTATGCACATCGCCCACGACAGCTTTATCATGTTTTGGTTTGTGTGTGTGTTTAAATATAAACATAAGGCTGTTTGATATCTATTCATACATACTTATCAAACTTACTGAAGCAAGGCTGTCAAGAGGAGAGTTTTAAAAAACAAAAACGTGCTTATGTTTTTAGACTTTTGAAGAAAATAAGCAGAAACATGACGAAATCATTTTTGGGGGGGGGAGTATTCTGAATATAAAGTGTTTCCTCAGCCTTTCTTTGTCCCTTCTTCCCCTATTTCCATTTTTATTTGGCAAAAATTGACTGTTTAAAACCCTTTGCCAGGCAAAAATGAACAATGTAACTTAGGGGTGTTGTAACTTCACTTACAACGTCCCTTTATAAGCAAAGGCCATGTAAGGATGGACAACACAGAAGACGGGAAGGTTATCGTATGATGCTTGGCATTTGGATCTTCATCTGGAATGTGTGACCCCTTTGTCACAGGCTGTGTACACTAAAGAAAGCAACAAGAACAGAACATGGTGAGACCCACCTGAGTTTGTCCAGGAGAAACAGTAGATTTTGTTGCAAAGAGTTTTGCTACGGTGTGCTCTCCTTAACCCATCATCTGATGGTGTTGGAAGGACACTCAAATGTGCAATAGGCTTAGCTCGAAATCCAGAACTGTTTTATGATTACATTCAGTGTTGCGTGTTTGGCAAAGACAAGGAATGGAATGATCTAGTCTGGAAACAAGGCTACAATGAGCTGTACTCTTCCATCTAATAGGTTATATATGTGTAAATGCAACTTAGAATTGAAAGGTTATTGACCCTGCACTGAGTATTGATTTTTGCCTTTCTGGATCTCTTTAGCTCACTTAATGCTCTCTGCTTCTCTCTGCTTGTGTCTCTCTCTCTCTCTCTCTCTCTCTCTCTCTCTCTCTGCTTGTCTCTTTCGGACAATCACTCAGCGTTATCTCGGTTTCCTTCTGTCTGTTTCTCACTATCTGTTCATTTATTTCTCTCACTCCATTCCACCCCTTTTCACACAATATTCTACCCTCTCTTTCTTGGAAAGAAGCCATAAACAAGTTATCACAGAGATTTTCTAATACTTCTCATTTTCCCACTTTGTTTCTCTCATTTTCTTCCCTCTTTTGCTCCCTAACTGTCTCTCTCCATTCGAAATTCCATCTCTCTGCCCCATCACTGTTGCCATGACTCTCACAACAACAGCGACTCCCTCTCAACACTCCTCCCGAGAACCTACAATACTAGACACAGATTTTCACTTTCTGTACTACAGCCGGCCATTCGCAGAGCTTTGACATGAGCCTTCAGCATTTGGAAGCATTTATTAGACGATAAAGCGTTTGCTATCTCTTTATTGACACTACGTGGGGGGGGGGGAGTCTGATTTGGAATTGAATGTCTAGAATCAAAATTCTAAACGTTGTCCCAACTCTTTAATACATAACTTTGCTCATAACCTGCTCTGCATTAGTTTGTATAGTCTACTATTCACTGATCTAAAGATCAATGTGTGCATTGGATAAACATTAATGTAAAGCACTTTTAAATGTTTACGGCCATTTTAGATGGTCAGTGTTTTTAGCCCTGCCCTCCATATAATATAATAAAATGAGGACTGCCTCTAGTTTTCTTTTACAATATGTTTCGCTACAATGTGCACTAATAGAACCCTAATCATAACTAGCTGCATCTAATCTGTCTTTTTTTTACGAAATATGGCAGTATACTTTTTAATGTGCTCATCCACTTAAGCCATATAGGAAATTTGCACTGCATTTTTGTTTAATATCAAATAATGTGTATTTTATTTGTAAACCTAGATCGCACCTTGTAAACCATAAGTACAATTTAAAAGCTAATAAATTGTCACTCCTAAATCCTAGAGAAGTTTTAAACCAAAGCAACAAAAACACAAATTATTTGTATAAATTTCATCAACCACATTTCTAAATATTGAACTAGTTAGTACAGTCCCAATATTGGAGCTGATTTATCGTTATAACAGAATAATGATGTAACCTGTGAATATACCAGCTACTTCATTATGTTGCCATCATTTTACCATTGCCAAGATGATTTATTCTTGATATACAGAAGTGCCTCGATTGCCCAAATTTAGCTAAATGGATTAAATAGTTAGTCAGGGTTAAAAGTGTTGCTTAGTCGTTTAATGCCATTGAGCCAGTCCATCTGAGGGGATGAAGATTTTCTGAGTATCTCATGAATAGATGTATCTGTATATAGCCATCTATCTGGCACCGGCCTACCTTATCCAGCCTGACCCTACCCTGTTCTTCCCTAACCTACCCTGATCTTCCCTATCCTACCCTGATTTTCTCCATCCTACCTTCATTTTCAATGTCTTACCCCGATCTTCACCATCTTGTCCAACCCTACGCCTTCCGATCCGTTTCTACCCTACTCTTTCTTACCACATCCGGTCCAACTCTTCTACACCACCCAGCTACCCCTCCGCAGAATACCACAGGACTGGGATGATACAAAACCGCCCACCTTCCTGTGGTAGATGGGCATGGTTGTATGATCCCATCTTCTTCCAGCAGTTTGCACTTGTTTACTACATGCAAAACTAAAAACAGTTTGCTAGGTTTGGGCTGGATGGGGATGTTTGTTCCACCGATAATTTCCCCTGAAATCTACATGCAGAAGAAAACGTGCACATCTTTGGAGAATGGAGCTTTCCTAAGGACTAAGCCCTAACTTATTATATGGTGTTTCATAGGGGGGTACATTTTCTTTGTTAAAGCCTTTAAGGCTTTTCGTGTTTTATTAGCAACTTTTGTAATTCTTTCTTCAGCCAGGAGACAAGTAGTTTAAGTTATTTGTTATTAATACTTTTTCCTGCTTGTTTTATTGTGTTCAATTTCCTTTGGGAGGGGAGGGGCGTGTTATTAATGAAAGATTTATTAATATGTATTGTAAAAAAAAAAACAAAAAAAAATGAATCTCCATCTTGAGAATAATAAAACTAGACACACTAAAATGTCGGCTTTGGTTTGCTGATTTGATATGACAATTATGGTTTGGGATGTACGTGTTTTTGGTGCAATTTCGGGACATATATCCTACATTTACGATAAGGTAACTTAGCCACGTGTAATATCATAACACATTTTGTACAGGGCATATAAGAATTTCAAGTTTCGGGGGCAACTTTGCGAAAGTTGGCTAATTGACAAGAACAGGTCAGCTGGGGGTTGATTATGTTTGTGACAAGCGGACCGAGAGGCTTGCAGCAGAGCAGGAAACAAGCAACTGGAGCAACAGAGTGAAGCTGAAACAACGACGACATCAACAGCTCTATATGTCGGGCCTGGGTTTATCCCGTCTTCACAATGTATAGCACGGACAGATTAGAGAAAATAAACTTGTCCACACGTATAAGGTGTTAAAATAGCAAACGTGTGTGAGTGGAAGAACCCACGTTGGGTTAGGAATCTCAACCCTGCGTGCAGTTGCGTATAGCTACAGTAGCTAGCTACAGTAACTGTTCCGGGAAAAATGAAGGAGGTGAAGGGTTGCGGTATGCGGTCCTCCGTGGGCTTTCTGTCCCAGAGAAGGCTTTTCGGGGATCCGTTACTGAAGGAGGAATTCCAGAGGCTCCGGTTGGCAGGTTGCACGAGCCTTTACAAAAAGGACATGCTGGGACATTTCGGGTGTGTTAACGCCATAGAGTTCTCCAACAATGGAGGGGACTACCTTGTGTCCGGTAAGTTGGTGCTAGATCATCCATAGTTAGCATATAGTTGCTAGCTAGCCTAGCTGCTGACTGCTGTTGACATGTTCTAGATACAGTACTCGTCAGAGACTGAACGCGTAGCTACACGAGCCTACTGCGTATGCATATTTGGCACATTGTTTATCTATTGCCAACATGCAAATTGTGAAATTTGAGGTTTTAACATGGTGAACTGTACAGGCCAGACTTGCATGGGTTAATAAACTGACAATCATCTTTGGCTAGCTAGCTAACCAAACCTAGCTGCTGGAGGTTAGCATGCGTTGCTTTCCATATAACAAAACTAGTTGGGAAGCTAACTAAGGCAACATGAGTACATACCTCCCAAGTACAGTTCTACATTCCCGTCAGTCAATTACTAGTCACTGATATATGGACGCCCATTAACATGGCTATGGTTAAAATGACTAGCATGCAGTAACTTCACCCCAGCTTTAAACCAGTCCTGTCCACAGTAGTCCTGTAATTACCACAAAATCAGATTTCTGGTGACTAGCTAGGACGGTGAATAGTCCATACACCACAGAGGCTTCTGTGTAATCCTTATTCTTTTTTTTCTGATGTCAGGAGGGGATGACCGCCGAGTTCTGCTGTGGAACATGGAGAAAGCCCTTCATGCACGCTCAGCCAAGCCTCTCAAGCTGAAGGGAGAACATCTCTCCAACATCTTCTGCCTGGCCTTCGACAGCACCAACAAGCGTGTCTTCTCTGGCGGTAGGAGGAAGCAGTGTCACCAACCGACTTATCGATCAGCTTGGTTTCATTAACATGCAGTGTAGAGACTAGATCAAGGGTTTGAGAAGCTGTCTATGCCTGGCTACTAGCAGTGTTTCATGTGTGTTGGTGCCACCTCTTCAACTTTTTGTAACTCATGAGAAGGTAGCACTTAAAGACACCTTGGACTTGAGACTAAACTGGCTGCGTCCGTATCCATTCTTGACGAATCGGATGACAGTCTTGCCCAAACTAACCCGCCAACAACGTTTGATTTGGCAAGGCAGGTCTGACAAGTCTGGGACCAGGATATTGGTGACTACCGCCAGGGTGAAAGTGACGCCAGCTTGCCACTGCAAAACGTTTAGCATCCTTCAGGGACAGTTCCCCTGGCAACGCGCTGGGAGGTGACCCAAGAGTGCTCTGCTACACAACACACACACACACACACACACACACACATACACACACACAACTTCGCCCCTCGATAACGCGCCAACCGTTTTGCCTATATATTACGTTCTGACAACCCTGTTGGAGAATTTAATTTGCATGTGGTGTGACAGAACCCTCCTATCTCCATTACGAGAGTAATATTAGAAAACATTTTGTCAGCTTTGATATAATGGATGTTCTGTTGATAATGTTGAGCATTCCATTAATGCATTTGCAAAAATAATTTGGGATCTTGTACATAGAAATTGAACCTCTGTCATTTTGGGGTGCCAAATCTCCTGTGTTGTTCCTTAAGCGCTACCATAGACTTAGTTAATACTCTCCAGTCCTTATTCTTTAAGAGCTAGCTGACACTTCAGACCAATCCAAATGTAGTCCTGATTCTAGCTAACCAGATTAGCTGGTTGATGAACTGAATGTGATTACTTACAACTGGGTTGGTAACCGATGGGTAGCTATCCAGGAACAGGGTTGGAGTTAGAACCTACAGGTGGGTAGCTAACCAGGAACAGGGTTGAAGTTAGAACATACTGGTGGGTAGCTATCCAGGAACAAGGTTGAAGTTAGAACCTACAGGTGGGTAGCTATCCAGGAACAAGGTTGAAGTTAGAACCTACAGGTGGGTAGCTATCCAGGAACTGGGTTGAAGTTAGAACCTACAGGTGTGTAGCTAACCAGGAACAGGGTTGGAGTTAGAACCTACAGGTGGGTAGCTATCCAGGAACAGGGTTGGAGTTAGAACCTACAGGTGGGTAGCTATCCAGGAACAGGGTTGGAGTTAAAGGCCCTCTTTGTGTGTCTAATGGCCCTTTGTCTCTCTTTAAAGGCAATGATGAACAGGTCATCCTTCATGATGTGGAGCGGTGAGTATATCATTTGTCCTATCTGCAATTTTTTCCTTTATTACCTGCAATGTGTTACTTGAGACGCTTGAGACCATGACTCAGACCCAACTAGTCCGTTTTTGTGACTACTTGACCACCCGCTTTCCCTTGGTTGTCAGAAAATCTAAAATGTACATTTAAAATAAAGCAACATAATAGCAACAGCAGCAAATGTTACAGTCTAACTGTTGGGCCTACAGATGTGCAGCACTGAGTCACTGTAAGAAAAGTATTTTCTATGGTAGGACTATATGTTTGGCGCCATGAAGGGACTCTTGACTCAAGTGTAAAGAACCTGGATTTAAACACTAGGCACTTGACTGGATTAAAGGTTAAGGGACTTGACTACATCCCTGCCTAGGCCAATCACTTGTGTATGAGCAGACCACTCCTCTAATTGCAGTGCGCTCTGGGCTGTCTATTCCAGCTGGTTTCAAATTATTTGTCAAATATTAAGATGTTTTTTTAATTAAGAACCACCCTAGTCATACAATACTCTATCTGGAAAGTTGTACGTTACAAACCAGTCATTGGCTTAGAAGACAAACCTGACATCCTATTTGGTCCTGTTGAACGGGAGAAAGGTGAGTACCTCTCCGTCGAAACAACGACCAGAACCTTAATAAGAATGCGTGGGGGTATGAATGTAGCTGTGTCTTTTCAAATAGCGCGCCATGACGTCTCGCCACAGACGTTGTCGTTGGGAACGGCATTTAAGGGATGTTGTATACGTGTTTCCCCAGAGGAGAGACCCTGAATGTGTTCCTCCATGATGACGCGGTGTATGGCCTCTCCGTCAGCCCCGTCAACGACAACGTGTTCGCCAGCTCCTCTGACGATGGACGCGTCCTAATCTGGGACACGCGTGAGCCACCACACGGAGGTAATTAACACGAATGCATGGAGATGAAGTTCATTCTGCTAGCAAACGTGTGTGTTGGTGAATGTGCTCTCATCCGGAATCACTTCCAGTTGGTGCGTTTCACTGTGGTCAGTAGCTTTTTCATTGTTATTCTATGGTTATGACCTCAATGGGATCTGCAAAGGTTGCATTGTGTTTTTAATGGGATCTTCCTCTCTGAGATAATGCCCAGTGGCCTCAGTGAGGTCTTTCTAGAAGACCCTGCACTGTGGTTAAATTGGGATTCCCCTTCAGAGATAATGTACTGTGGTTTAATGGGATTCCTCCTCAGAGATAATGCATTGTGGTTAAATGGGATTCCCTCTCAGAGATAATGCACTGTGTTTAAATGGGATTCCCCTCAAGAAATAATGCAGTGTGGTTAAATGGGATTCCCCTCAAGAAATAATGCAGTGTGGTTAAATGGGATTCCCCTCAAGAAATAATGCAGTGTGGTTAAATGGGATTCCCCTCAAGAAATAATGCAGTGTGTTTAAATGGGATTCCCCTCAAGAAATAATGCAGTGTGGTTAAATGGGATTCCCTCTCAGAGATAATGCACTGTGTTTAAATGGGATTCCCCTCAAGAAATAATGCAGTGTGGTTAAATGGGATTCCCCTCAAGAAATAATGCAGTGTGGTTAAATGGGATTCCACTCAAGAAATAATGCAGTGTGGTTAAATGGGATTCCCCTCAAGAAATAATGCAGTGTGTTTAAATGGGATTCCCCTCAAGAAATAATGCAGTGTGGTTAAATGGGATTCACCTCAAGAAATAATGCAGTGTGGTTAAATGGGATTCCCCTCAAGAAATAATGCAGTGTGGTTAAATGGGATTCCCCTCAGAGATGTTGCACTGTGTGTTAAATGGGATCGGCCACTGGGTTTCATGGACAATGTTTTTCTGCGGTTGATCCTCTTGATCCGCTGAACCACTCTGTCCTACTGACCCATTTTCATCCGGGTCCAAATGACCTTCAGCATGTTAATCTTGGAGCAGTCAGATGTGTTTTAGCGGTTGACGCCTGGTTTCCTGTACAACCTAGATTATCCTTAGTCCTGTGGTAGAAAGCATATTCTTGGAGAATCTCTGCTTTTAGTCCAGGAATTGGTTTAATCTGTCTCCTGGGAAACAAGTCTTTAAAGGGGCTCCAGTTGAATAAATATGTGGGTTGTAGTCACAGGGTTTTTGTGAACCCAGTTCCTCCAATCGCTGTCGGACAAAGAATACGGCTGCTAGTTCGTGGGCCGTAGGTTAGCTATAAAAATCTTGGGTATTTGTGTGTTGTATTTTCAGAGTATTACAGCATGAGATATTGCGCCTCCATGTTATCGGAGTTAAATCCACTTCCTTCCCGGTTTTGTGTGTTTCAGAGCCCTTCTGTCTGGCAAACTACCCGTCCGCCTTCCACAGCGTCATGTTCAACCCCGCCGAACCCCGACTGCTGGCCACGGCCAACTCCAAGGAGGGGGTGGGGCTGTGGGACATCCGCAAGCCGCGCACGTGAGACAAAATGGCCGCCCCTTAACTGTCACTCTCACCATGGACTCCGGTCCCAAATTAGACATCCCCCTAAACCTTACACCCTCGGCCCTTGAGTTACGGTTTCACATCGGCACTTCTGAGCCTACTTGAGTGCACTTGCCCAAGGATGCTGATGATGGCTCACTACGAAGCCATGGAGTTTGTTAACTAGCACACGAGAAGTCTGACCGCTGAGGTTAAAAACATGCAATCGCGTTAATTGAATGTGACGCTTTGCAGCCGCCTGCGTTAGACGCCCAGATATCGTGGGTGATATCAACCCTGCAAGTGAGCCAAGTGGTTCACTCGCCCCCTTTAAGCTAATGGGCAGAGGTGGCAGCATTTGCAGATGTGACGTGAACTTCCGATGGCAGTCAAAACGGCATTTCGTTTTTTAAGGGGATTCTTTTCAGGGAAAGTGGTTTGGGCTAATGTGCTTGGGGGTTTTGCGTTTGGAGTACAGCTTCAGAGTGTATACAGCCTTTTATTCGTTTGAACTCTAACTGTCTCGGAGAACTGTAATTCAGCATTTGCATTGCCAAATTTGTCCACCAGGGAGCTCTGTTGATTCACTTTTTTGAACTGTTATAGCTTTGCCTATTTTCTTCCAAAACGTTCTTTTATTTCTGTATGTCATCGGATATTTCCCTCTTGATTCTGTGGATTTCTACTTTGAAACATTCATTCCAATCACATATTTCACACCGGCTGTCACAAAGCGCTTTTATTAGGCCAGTGATCAAGTCGATAAAAAAGCCCCCCCCCCAAAAAAAATAAAAAAACTCATGAATGAAGAAGCATAGAGAGGAACCCTGCTCCTCCTCGCCCCCACCCGTCTCATTTCTCCCCCCTGTCTCCAGCTCCCTGCTGCGGTACGGTGGCAGCATGTCCCTGCAGAGTGCCATGTCGGTGCGGTTCAACAGCACGGGCACCCAGCTGCTGGCGCTGCGGCGTCGGTTGCCCCCGGTGCTCTACGAGCTCCACTCGCGGCTGCCCAGCTTCCAGTTCGACCACCAGGGCTACTTCAACTCCTGCACCATGAAGAGCTGCTGCTTCGCTGGAGACAAGGACCAGGTGAGGGAGGGGGCCGCATGGCGTCTCCTCTGACCGCCTGGCTTGAACGCTGATCCCTCCCCGTGTTGAGTGGAGGCGGGGCGACTCCGCCCACAGAACATTTCGTGTCTCTGGGGCCGAGGAAGAGGTTTTAGAAGACAAAAAGTGTCCATCACTTGGGCCTTTCGCACTCCCTGTGGTCTACTAGCTGTTGTCTCCCTTTCGCCCACTTTCTGGGGACACTCAACTCAACTTCTCTGGGCTTTTCGTGGTGTGATACCGGTTCTGTGGTTCTGACACTAATTATTTGTGAAGTTCTAGGAATAGTTCTGTTGTCTTGGTGGGGGACCGAAAGGTCGTATTGAAGTACCCCGGCTGGCCAAGGCAGACCACTGTATTGAGGACGTGAATCAGCATGGCTGAACGGTGATGTCATGTCTGGGAGAAGGTCCCGGCCTGAAAAGCACCCTATTCCCCACCCAATGCTCCGGGCTCTGGTTAAACCCACTGCACTATGTCAGGTATATGGTTCCGTTGGGGAGTCGGCCTCTGAGTAATTTCTGGACAGTTCATGTCTTCCTGGTTGGAGTGTCTCCATGTCGCCTGGCAACGGACAGTAGTTCTATTTCAGCTTGACGGGTTTCGGAGAAGTTACACTACGTCTCAAATTCTAACTTCCCCCCGAGAAGAGATTTATCATGGAACGGGACCCCCATCCATCCATTTGCTATTCTAGATCACCAAATCAGGGCATGCTTGTCTAGAACATATCCACCCATCCATCAATATTGTCATGAGTGGGTTAGAAACTAGATATTATATTCCATTTTAAGTACACACCGCAGTTTCAGATTAATGTACTTGTTTCCTGGACCAAGTAGCATGAAGCAAAGCATGTGGTTTGCCTAGACAAACACAATCCTTATTGCAGTTAATGGGTTAAAGTGACTTTTTAGCACATACCACAGTATTCGTCTTACCACGTCTGTGTGAGTTTTGAACAAAGCAACCTTTTGGTTAGTCTGCTTCAATCTAAACTATTGATCTCCTAAAAAAAAATTACCCCCCCCCTTCCACCCTTGGAATCTTGGAAGTTTGTTCTGTATGTAATGTTTCTGTCCAAGTACATCCCCCATCTGGGATGGCAAGGAATTTAAGATGTTGATCTCGCTGGTTCCAATAGCGTTTCGTGTCTCGTCCGACAATGTGTTTCTACTTTCCTGATAGTCTGGGGCTTTTGTTCAGGTGACATGTCTCTCTATGGAGAATGTTCTCTAGTGATTCGTAACACCATACTGTGTTCATCAACAGAACATGAACTCTCTCTGAACTCGTGGACGCGGTCCCAAACACCCCAGATTTTCTTTGTGTAACGCTACTGGTTCACTGGCCCTGGTCAATACCAGTGCACTACGTTGGGATTAGGGTGCCTGGTAGGACTCAAATCTCTGTTTTGCTTCTTCAGTATATCCTCTCTGGATCAGATGACTTCAACCTCTATATGTGGAGAATCCCCAAAGATCCTGAAGCAGGCAAGAGACCGAGAGAGTGTGTGCGTGCGTGCGAGCGGATATATTTGTTTGTTTTTCTGTTTAGTTTATCATTCCGATTTCTCAATGTCGGGTCTTGTTAGTGAAGGTGTGTGTGTGTGTGTGTGTGTGTGTGTGTGTGTGTGTGTGTGACTAACCTAAATTTGACCTTTGCCCCGCCCCAGGAGGTCCAGGTCGGGTGGTGAACGGAGCTTTTATGGTTCTGAAGGGTCATCGCTCCATCGTCAACCAGGTCCGGTTCAACCCCAGCACGTACATGATCTGCTCCTCAGGGGTAGAGAAGGTCATCAAGGTACGGAATCGTTGTGTCCCTGAGATGTTCCTCGTTGTGTCCCTGAGATGTTCCTTGTTGTGTCCCTGAGATGTTCCTCGTTGTGTCCCTGAGATGTTCCTCGTTGTGTCCCTGAGATGTTCCTCGTTGTGTCCCTGAGATGTTCCTCGTTGTGTCCCTGAGATGTTCCTCGTTGTGTCCCTGAGATGTTCCTCGTTGTGTCCCTGAGATGTTCCTCGTTGTGTCCCTGAGATGTTCCTCGTTGTG
>JACXGK010004852.1:5811-20402 GCA_016801125.1 Novumbra hubbsi
GGGAGGGAGGCAGCAAGAGTCTCATAGATGAATGTAGTGGGATGGTGTTTTAGCAACAATCAACTGTATTTCAGTGGCCGGTACTCTGGCACGCAGTCCTGCCCTGTGGTGAACCCAGACGTCCCAAGGAGACGGTAAACACAACATTCAGCCCTGAGGTGTCTCTTTGGAACGTCTGTGAGCCCTGGCAGCTGTAGCAACCCGGTTTAGCGCAGTAGTTCCAAATTGGACGCACAAAAGCTAGCAGTCACCAGTGCTTCAGAGCCGGCCTCTATGTCGTTTCCGGAAACATGATAGGATAATACCTCGTGGGAGGGAAGGGAGTGTCAGGTGAAAGGCAGGTGGGGGGTGGGGCTTGGACAGGGAATCTTAACCCAGGTTGCAGTGGGTGTGAGAGGGGATCCGATAAGGCGTTCCCCTGCTCCGCGCCTCTACCAGAGAAGAAAATGCGGCACACCCAGGCCTTGTAACCTCAGCACAAAACCTTATTGTATTATGGGCTTCTTGGAATATCTTGTAAGACAATACATGTGAGAAGGCCAAGGGAACAATGCGTGAAGGTGCAGGGCGATGTGAAGGGACATCAGGTCAGGGGTAATTGTTAGCAACCTTTTATTGCTACCCAGTACTTTGGGGAAATAGAACTTTGCAGACCTACTGTTTTTAAGTAGTGAAATGTAGAAAGAAATATCATACTTCTCAGGTGTGTATGTGTGTTAAAGCTGCTCTTGTATATTATACGTTTGTTTAAATGCTAGGGAACCGAAGGAACGTGCAATTCATTGCCTTGGGAGTATCAACAAAGCCCCATCCAAGGTCAAAGTTCAATAGCTGAGCATTTACCTCATTATCATTTAGGCAGAAAGGATGTTGTTGAACTAATAGTCTGTGTTTGTCGCTTCCAGGTGGACAATCTACTTGGGTGCCTTTTCTGTTGTCTCTCGTGGGTGAGAACATCCAGTAACACAACCGTTAAGATGCAGTCTGCAGATGGAGAACATTCCAGAAAACCACTATTTATAATCAGCATCCACTCACCTGTTGAAGATACACAGAAGCCTCAAAATATACACTCCAATTGTTTAAACCTAGTGTCTTTATCTTTGACTTCATGATTTAAATGTATCCGTTATTCTGATTTGTAAAAGTCTGTCTTTTGGATTGGTAACCTGCAGTTCACTTGATCTCTGTAAAACATAAAAATAAATTGATTGAAATTATAAACATTAATGTTGGTACACCACTGTATTTTCTAAATGAACAGAATAAAAAATATTCACAAGGATCTTTTCTCATGTCTGATCTTAATGGGGATTTTGTAACAGAGTTATCAAAGTTATCAATGCCGTGTGCGCAGGTTGATTAAATACTGTCTGCCATGCACTTATTACCAATGTAGTACATGATGCAACCTGGGTAAAAAGTCTGGTCAAAAATAACCACCATAGTGAAGGTTCTACACATAAGCATAACACATTGTCTACATAAATCTTAGTTCCGTAATAATTCCTAAACCTAAGCAACATTTCATAACAATAGAAAAAAGCAAAACAATAAAAATAGCACAGGTAAAACAAATGTAAATACGGTTCCAACAACATGATATACAGCACTTGCTCCCGATGGACAATGACAATGACAATGGACATCTTTCCCTACCAACTGTCTCATCTTTCCCCATTCAACTGTCTCATCTTTCCCTACCAACTGTTTCATCTTTCCCCTACCAACTGCATCATCTTTCCGTACCAACTGTCTCATCTCCCCTACCAACTATCTCATCTTTCCCCTTTCAACTGTCTCATCTTTCCCTACCAACTGTCTCATCTTTCCCTACCAACTGCATCATCTTTCCCTACCAACTGTCTCATCTTTCCCTACAAACGGTCTCATCTTTCCCTTTAAACTGTCTCATCTTTCCCATACAAACTGTCATGTATTTTCCCTACAAACGGACTCATCTTTCTCTACAAACTGTCTCATCTTTCCCTACCAACTTTCTCATATGTCCTTACAAACTGTCTCATCTTTCCCTACAAACTGTCTCATCTTTCCCATACAAACTGTCATGTATTTCCCCTACAAACGGACTCATCTTTCTCTGCAAACTGTCTCATATTTCTCTACAAACTGTCTCATCTTTCCTACCAACTGTCTCATATTTCCCTACAAACTGTCTCATCTTTCCCTACCAACTGTCTCATATTTCCCTACGAAACTGTCTCATCTTTCCCTACCAACGGTCTCATATTTCCCTACAAACTGTCTCATCTTTCCCTACCAACTGTCTCATATTTCCCTACAAACTGTGTCATCTATTCCCTCTGTCTTCTCATCTTTCCTCTCCAATATTTCCTCTCTTCTCCTATTAAGGTTTTCTCTCCTCGCCAATTGCATTAAAACTCTCCCTCCCTCACCCACTCCCTTCTCTTTCTCCCCCCTCCATCTCCAACCCTCTCTCTCTGTAGCCCTCCTTCCTCCCTTTTCACTATCTCAGATGTCAGATCAGAGTCTACTTTTCGGTTCGCCCTGTCATCACATTTTTCACAAGGACTCATCCCTTAATTGGGCCCATATCATCATATCATGTAGAGTACCTGGACGCTCCGGGAGTTGAATGATAGCCTCCATCTTTTCTAACACACACAATCTTACAGATACACATACACAGACCCAAAGACACATGGATGCACATATCACTGTACTAACCGCGCTAGAAGGAACTCGAGATTAGCTATCAGCGCCCCCCAACACCCCCCCCCCCTCCATCTTCACACGTGTTTGTACCACACACATACAGACACACAAACACATGCAGTACACACACACGCAAACACATGCCCGCGGCTTGGCCAGATGCACTTAATAGGGTAGATATGTGAATGCTAGTATGACACCCTGAACACCATAACACCTTCCTGTGTTGACAACAGGCTCACTTGATGTGATGGCAGGAGCATGACAGGTGCGTGTGAGGAATCTGTCCGTTGTTGTTCGTTCCATCTGCTTCTGTGCGGAGATACGGGACACCCAGCAACCAGTGTCATGCCCTGTGTTTCAACAATCTACTGTGCCGAGGAACTTAAAGGCAGTGTACGCACATACTAATCCCGACTAGACAGTGTACGCACATACTAATCCCGAATGCGCCATTTACAAACGAGCTGAGCTGCGACTGGCGTCAGGAGACCAGATCTCAGATGACACACAGCACCTTTTCCTTTTGTGTTTCCTTTTAAACAACGGTGTGACGGATGTGAAGACCCAACCAAAACGATCCGTGGACAGAAAACAATGTTGTGTAGATAGCGAGCAGTTAGATCGCAATGTGGCCATGCTGAAAATTAAACGACACTACGCATGAAACCACGCGTGGGTCCCTACACACACAGACACAAATGTATGATGTCGAAAGATATTATTTGCATACATCAATATTTTGACTTGTGTTCAATATTGGTCTTTTTCAGCTTATCCTTCCTTCTGTTTTTCCATCAGCACAAATAAACACAATGTTACCTGAAGTAGGTCACTCTATGCTTGACGGCAATCAAAACAAATAATTCATTACATATGGTTAAGTGTAAACATTAGGATAAAGTATGTATTGTATGTAATCTGGCATTTGAAATAAAAAATGGATTCCAGTGAGGAAATTCTATTAGGCTGATCATTGACAAATGTCTATTGAAATGAAATGGAGACTGATGTAACATTTCAAGTTAAGGATCACAGGTTAAACTATTCTTCCTGGAATCGCTATGTTGAGCACTACATCTTTCAGCACAATTGAATTGAGCCAAGAGCATTTGGGAACCGCAAAAAAAGCTTCATGCACTGTTGCTCTGGAGTCACTTAGGATTGATCCCGGGTAAACAGTGAAGAATTAATGCAAGAATCTCACTGATGTCACGCCATTTGAAGAAAAAATATTCCGGAGTGTTTCTTTTAGGCTTGGGAGAAACATGACCTTGGTAGAACAGGAGCTAACTTCTAAACTCCATTATATCTGAAAAAAAGCTTACTTCCTTTTTTCTTCAGGACGACACAGTATTTCTTTTTTTATCTGCAGATAGCAGGACTTTGTTATCCTGTTTGGTTTGGGGAAAGACTCACAATCCACCTCATCATCCCCGTGCCTGATACTAAGCAGTATTCTCCTTCAACTTTGGAAACTTCTCTGAAATGAAACATTTGATGTGGATGTTCTGTTGTGTTTGCCCTATATGTTCTCTCCCCCATAACCAGGAGAAATAATGCAGTGCTGATGGAGGAGGTAAGGCAACCGAAAGGTTGCTAATTCGAATCCCCAAGCCTAAACTTGATAATGATTCCATTGTTGTGTCCTTAAGCAATGAGCTAAATCTTAATGGCTCCTCTAAGTCTCTCTAGATAAGGGATCTGCTACATGACTAAGAAGTGTCAAACGTGTATGGAGAAGTTATATGTTTAGGATCTGAAAGATTTATTATGAAGCTTACGGATAAACATAACATTGGCGTCTGTCCTATAAAACAACTGTTTTATAGGTCAAAGAATGAAGTTCCGGATGAATCCAAATCAACTACCCTAAACAGTTCTTTTATAGAACATGTTGCTTCCTACAAATACAGTATACGTCACATTTATAACAAAGTTACTTAACAAAGGAAGAAAGCATCTTTCAAAGGAAGAAATTATGTATTTTGCTGTCAAGCAAATAACAATTCAAGACAATTTGAATGTCTTATGAACTATCGTTTAATTGTCATACGTGATAGACTTTTATTATGCACTTTTTATTTTCATTACGTGTTTTTATTGATGTAATACAGGGCTGTAAAGGTTACCTTGGCCTCAGTCGACTCTGTATCAGGTGTGCCCAAACTTTTTCTTATGAAGGGCCAAAAATCGAATTGACTTTCAGCGCCGGGGCTGAAAGGGTATTATACTGTATTATATTATACGGCGTGGCGGCCAAATCAAAGGGCCCTAGTTTGGGTCCCCCTGCTCTGTATAAATATTGCCTTACTAACGACGCCAGATCGACATGCACATATACTGTATGTTTTTACTACAGGTGCCTTGCAATATATTTTAGTGCCCTGTTGTATTAGCCTACTTACTGTTCCTACGGCCTACGTTAACCCACTGAGAAGACACACTGGGTCCGCTCAGGTACAGCTGGATATTCTCCAACACTTTCAGTGTGTGTGTGTGTGTTTCACCCGGTGGATAGTGATTGATTTTTAAGTGTATCTTGAGAGACTGTCGGGGTCTCCCCTAACTACAGGCCTGAAACACATGAACACGCTCCCACTCCGTCTACCTTTGTTCCTCACTCCATCTCTGCCCCATTCCTTCATTTTCCTCCTCTCCAAATTCCTGTCAATCCACCCGGCTCTCTCATCGTCCAGAACCCCCTCCCCCACCCCCTGACGTCTCACAGAATGCTTTATTGATATGCAATGTTACTATTTATTGCTGTCAAAATGAGCTTCCGTCACGTGGACTGCAAATCTGGTGATTGGGGGAATGCTTATGTAGGTCAGTAAGAGAAAGGCCCTTGACTTCCTCACCTCAATCCGATGCTGTATCCTTACTCCCCAGACATATACACATGTCTATTGTGAAGACAGATGAGACGGACAGATGAGAAGAATCTCTACAATAACACACCTGTTTTCTAGAACCTAAACAGTAATAGCTGTACACTTTCCATGTTCACAGCTGATGTCCAGAATCCTAATGGACGCGTTCGTTGGGATAAAAGCACAGTGGGGGGTAACCATGGCGAATCCCATGAGTCCTATCCTCCCGCCAGTCCAGCCAATCATCTGCTCCTTTCCTCCTCCAAACAAAAACCCCCATGACAACCAATGCTGTTCCATGCGTGTCACGGAGGTACCGCAGACGGTCTGAAGACCTGGAGCGTTCACTGTAGCACAACCCCAGTCACCTTGTGTCCATTCTTAAATGGCGTGTTGACCATCCGGTAAATATTGGAAGGAAATAATCCAAATGCATTTTCTTCTGGTTTGAGGCATACAACCCCAAGACTAAATGTTTGAATGTCGGGGTGTGATGCACTCTGACCCGATACGAGAGGACGATGGCGACCAATCAGAAACTTTCTGCTACTTGGCCATTAGTGTTGACACGTCACCCGCCCCAGGGGCCCTCTTTGTTGTCCCGTCACGCCCCTGTGGACTGCTGGTTGGTTTAAACAAGCACTGTTCTCTCCTGCCTTTCAATTAAACCACGCCCTGCAGCACCCATCTCACACGGTCTCACTGCACGGAGCCAGAAAGAGATGTCGGGCGGAGAGGGTTTTTGTTGTATGTTCTGTTTGTTGGCGGTGCGCTTTGCTCTCCTGGGTTTTCAGGTTCTAGTAATCAAACATGATCTCACTTAGTGGTTCGCTGACACATAACATCAGCCGATGGGGAGGGGCTGGGACCTGCCTGGTAACAGTGGTTTAGGTGGTCACTTTTCAACTGGGAAGAAATTTTCAAAGTAAAAGGTCAAATAGCATCATGCCCTGCGTGCTCCCTACAACATTAAGAACTCTAAAGGCTGCTTTGTTAATATAAACGAAACTTTGCAATTGATTAGGCCAATTCCAACTTAGCAGAGTAAAACGGAAAACACCCTGTCACTGTAATATTGTCCGAGGCTTATTTGTTGGCCAATTTCAGGAATAAATAAATAAAACCATGTACTTGCCACCGCTTGTGTTTACATACACACACACACACTTTCTCTCTCTCCCTCTTTCTCTACTAGCCATATCAAACCACCACCTGACTGTTAACTACCAATCAAACAGAAGTTTTATACCACTCCCATAACTGTGCCCATCTCCCTACATCTGACAGATACACATACTGTACTATCTAGATGGAATGGCACATCTGTAAATGTGTACATCAGCTATACATTTCTTTGTATTCATTTATAGATTACCCTCTTACCACTCATGGACCTTCCTCTCGTCTCACCACTCAGTATATTGCTGCAGATTTAGTAGATTACTGTATATATTCTGTCCTTGTCCCACTAGTAGTATGTTCACACCAAGTAACATACTGTAAATGTTAAAATGGACCAATACAGTCGAACCTGATTGTAACTCTCTGCTGCTGTCTCTCACTCCCTTTCTGCCTGTCTCTCACTCCCTGTCTGCTTGTCTCTCACTCCCTTTCTGTCTCTCACTCCCTGTCTGCTTGTCTCTCACTCCCTGTCTGTCTGTCTCTCACTCCCTGCCTGTCTCTCACTCCCTTTCTGCCTGTCTCTCACTCCCTGTCTGTCTGTCTCTCACTCCCTTTCTGCCTGTCTCTCACTCCCTGTCTGTTGGTCTCTCACTCCCTGTCTGTTGGTCTCTCACTCCCTGTCTGTTGGTCTCTCACTACCTGTCTATTGGTCTCTCACTCCCTGTCTGTCTGACTCTCACTCCCTGTCTGTCTGTCTCTCACTCCCTTTCTACCTGTCTGTCACTCCCTGTCTGTTGGTCTCTCACTCCCTTTCTGTCTCTCACTCCCTGTCTGCTTGTCTCTCACTCCCTGTCTGTCTGACTCTCACGCCCTGTCTCCCTGTCTCTCACTCCCTGTCTGTCTGTCTCTCACTCCCTGCCTGTCTCTCACTCCCTGTCTGTCTCTCACTCCCTGTCTGTCTGTCTCTCACTCCCTGCCTGTCTCTCACTCCCTGTCTGTCTGTCTCTCACTCCCTGTCTGTCTGTCTGTCTCTCACACCCTGTCTGCCTCTCACTGCCTCTCTTCATCTGTCTACCTCTCACTGCCTGTATGTCTGCCGCACACTGTCTGTCTCTCTCTGTTTGTCTCTCACTACCACCTTCTCCTCGTCTCTTTTTCTTTCTCTCCCACCCTCCCGCTCCCCTGCCTCAGTATCCCATGGTGACAAGGCACAGGTCAGACTCTTCCTTTCAGAGACAGGACCTGGAGGCTGAGACCATGCATATAGGCAAAGTGTCTAGACGTCGTCCCACGACCCCAGACCCAGGTTTGACCCCTGGCCCCAAGAGGCCTATCAGGCTATTGTCCCCGTGTTGACTGACACTATGGACACACCCAATCACTTCCGCAATTCAGGATGCCCTTAAACTGCTGCCGTGTGTCATAGGAGAAGCGGTATTTCCTCAGAAATGTGCAAATATCAGTTTTGTATGTAATATTACCAGCACGTGTATTTCATTCGCAGTTGTATTTTTATGGGGGGTTGTTCAAAACGTTTACGTTTGAATTTCAACTGTAGACATTTAAGTAAATACATTTACATTGTGTTGTAGGAGTCGGTTTGTAATAAATACAATTATTACAAAATAGAGGTTAGATTACTCCTAACTGTGCAGAGAGTTAAGCGGTTAAAATCCAGGTTTCAACATAGCATCATTTCACTCCTACCCTTTCATCTTCATCATCGTGTCTCAAACCTATCCACATCCAATATGCCGTATTGTAACTGTCAAATTACCCAAATAAAACCAATAAATGTAGAAAGAATATTGCTCCTTGGTCTTTCAGAAGGATGACTCCATGTTGCCACACCTTAGTGGCTGACCTGTCTCTTTTAAAACAGGCACATTACAGGGCACCACCAATAGAGGTCCTCTTTTCACCCACAGCGATGCGTTGCTCTCAATACATCCAACTAATGCACCACTCTCTATTGTCAACTGGAGGCATAAAGGGAGCCGCACCGAGCAAGTCTCTCAGGGCTCGTTTCTGCATGAAGAACATGTACCAAATTCACCTGGCCAACATGGTCAGACAGGAGAGAGGATCATGTATCTGTGTCAGAGGTTTGTGGTACACCGGTCATAGAGACTGTGATGCCTGACTCTTAGGTGCTGAGAGAGTGTGATACAAACAAGATAATATCTAAGGGTTAATGCATGATATCGGAACACAATGAACACACACACACACCCATGACACTCATCAGCGTCGTTGTCCAGTCCTTGCGTCATCCATTTTCACACAAAGTTAAGGCAGGGCCGGAGTCATCTGCCATTACCCGGGCACTTGTGACTCACCACACCTTGGTCACCCAGATGAGACGGACGCACTGAGTTATTGCGCAGAGAGATGACATCACCCCTCGAGGTCCAAGCTAAAATACACCCTGTCATGTCACAGCGGACAACCATGAAAAGCCTCATCCCTGACGTAGCATCCAGCTCCGACCGATTGTGGACGTTGCAGGGACTATGTTATTTCCTCCTGGGCATGGACTCTGACCGGCCTGGCAAGGCAATCATTCAGATTAAGGAATATTAAAGAGTAATTTTGAAAAAAGCACTCACAAGACAAAATCGGTCCTTGTATATTCTGTACAATGGGTTCCCAGTCCTCCGTGTAAATTATAATCGACTGCACATATAAACGTACGTATGAAAATAATGCAGAATAAATCTCACTCTTCCAATTTTGTTATGCTTGTTTATTTTTATTGTTGTACAATTTGGGTTCAGAATTGCTGAATTACTCTTTGTTATTAAGACCAACTAATGTCAGGGAAATAACCCATTTTTGTCCCACTATGCATATTCCATAATTTAGGTAATTTATGTAGAGCCACGATGTTGTCCAGCGTCACTTATCTCTACACAGCCATTGAACACAGAAGCTGTTTTAGAACAGTCCCCTGTTGATATCATGGTCCTCCTCTCTTACGGTTCCGTTCAGAAGGACGACCGTATCACCGATGCAACGGGTGTTTAAATACATCAATAACAAAATGATTAGGAATCTGAACATGCTTAGAAAGGGGTTTAATCAAACAAATCTTAGATTTTTTGAAGTGCATCTAAAAAATAATAGGCCCAAAAACAGCAAAAAAAAAAACAAAAAACAAATGCAATATGGTGTAAAAACTAAAGAAAATGAACACACATACAGATCTGGGAAAGACTAAGTGACCACCGCACCTTTTTCTTTTCTTTCCTTTCCAAAAAAGTTGAAAAATTATTTTTTTACCCTTTCACAATTATTTTTTACTTAAAGTTAGTCCCTGTAACTAATGTGATTTGTAAATGTAAACTTATTTAAATTTGCCTTAAAAAGGGCAAGAGTACAGACATAACTAAAATGCTTCTACTAAATTATCATAATGGTTTTAGATAAATTACCCCCCCAAAAAATCACAATTAAATAAATGTCAATGCCACTCTTAAAAAAAGAATAATTCTAGAGGTGAAAAGTCATGATACCCACTGTGAATGTATATTATAAAACCCTTAAACGTGTAAGAAATGTCCAGGATCCCTAAGTGCTTAAGATCTACTTCAGGCTCTTTAATTGGTATATAATGCATTGGTATTATTACATGAACCTTGTCTGATCTGGCACAGTGACATTTACTGACGGTTGCGGGAAGGGAAACGTTTCTTGAAATAGAAAAAAGGCTTTATAATAATGGACACAACAACAAAACCATTGTATTTCATACTTTCATCACAACGGTTACACAACATTTACTTAGTCAACATGTTTGTTTGACAACTGTTATCAAGACCTACTTGTATTTAGTAAGGTCATATCCTGTACCACGCTTCTAACATATCGTACTGCACACAAGCCAATATCAAAATGTACATTTAGAGGGCAAACATGTTCACAAAAGATTTCAGCTCCTATTGTCGCTACAATTTGTCCTCAGTCCAGTTAAGTCTCTGTCTATGTGTGTATGTGTCTGTTTAGATATGGATGAAAGGCCGTTCATGTTCAAGTTTAAAGGACAGACAGAGGACCAGCTCACACAGCCCCCCCCCCCCCCCCCCCCCCCCCCCCCCCCCCCCCCCCATCAGCTCTCCTCACCACACACACAAACACACAGACAAGTCTCTCAGACATCCATGTTGATGTTTTAACATTTCAATTCTGGGGGCTAGAAGGCTTGCAGCTGCCCGTCTGAATAGGGGCCCCTTTCTGGGTGCTGGTGCAAGGGGCCTGTGAATGCTTTCCCTATGAGAGATGAGGCATATTGAAAACTATATTAAATTACCCTGAT
Organism: Novumbra hubbsi; assembly: GCA_016801125.1. Taxonomy (NCBI): domain Eukaryota; kingdom Metazoa; phylum Chordata; class Actinopteri; order Esociformes; family Umbridae; genus Novumbra; species Novumbra hubbsi. The sequence goes on from JACXGK010004852.1 coordinate 16,819, forward strand.
TAACAATTTATCCAGGAACAGGCGAGCCGCGGGGGTGCTTTATGGGTACGCCTGGGGGCTATTCATGGCCTCTGCACCAGGGTCGAAAGGTGCCCCAAGTTCACAGGCTCTGGCCCTTTGTTATGCTAACGCTCAATCCCAAATCAGCTGCCTACTCCACAGCCAGACACAAGCACTTCCCTGAGAACTTTCAGGGAGTCATCATTACACAGTTTCCCCAGCCTTTACCTCAGCATTTCCCCTGCCCAAATACTGGGCACAGATCAACGTAAAAAAGAATATATATATATATGGATGTGAGTGGGAGTATTTGCTAAATCTTCGAGCAGATGCATCTGGTCATTACAATCTTTTTTACAACAGCAAACAAGCTGTAACTATAAGAACAACAATGAAATTGTAATAAAAAAAATGTTGATGATTCCAATGATCAACTGATTGATTTGTCGTCCCGTGGAAAAATTGGGGGATAAAAGAGGGGATAGTAATTCATACATTTAGATATTCCATTTTGATTGTTAGATACGTACATTTATAAAACACAAATAAATAAATAATTATAATAAATAAACAGTAAGCATAAATAAACAGCTCTGGAAATATTTAAGAGACCAAAAAGATGAAAATGTATGTCTCTTAAATTGAAACCTTCTGTTCGTCACTTTTTGGGAAAGTAAAGAAAAAGGTGCAGCAGTACCTTCATTTTTTCCAGAGCTGTATTTGTTGATATCCTTGTAGGCCTTTCCTATTTCAATGTATTTACTATAGGATGTCTTCAGGGAGAGGTGATCAATAGCTGTTAACAAGCAGGGGTGATAAGTCTACATATTAGAGGTCAAATGTCAAATGATGGTCAAACATGCTTAACCCCAAGGTCAAAGTCATTAACTCAGGAGTATATTCGTATTTATTGTCTTACGATCGATTGGGTTTACAAAAAACTGCCAGTTGAGGCTCTTTGCGATCAAATGTGATGGAGTTGTATTTTATAGAGCATTTCATGTATTCATTGAAAGGTTCTCCTATTCAGCCTGTTCAATATTCATCTAGACTACAAATCCAAAATCATGGGTCTAGGCATATATATGTATTAACAATTATGTTATTATTAGTTTCATTGAAAGGAGAAAATATAGACTATAATTAAAGTCTAATACAAAACTGTGGGTCTTTGTGCAGTGGGATATGCACTTCTCCTATTACAATCAATGACAAGAGGCGTATATGAAGTATGCAGGTATTTTCCTAATACCTTAACCACACTGTGCAATGATATATAACAACACAGTAGATATGTACATATAGGACACAAATGCGCATACACATTTCTATATACAAAAAAAACACAGAAGATGTTAGAATAGACACATTGGGTAACAAAAGAATGAAATTGCAGAAATACACGATTTCCCCCCGCAAATCAAATTCGTTTTTGACACCCAGAATACATAGAAAATAAGTAGGCTGGGTGTGTAAGTCTGCATTTACACAGGGAGACCAATACAGTTCACCGTGTTCGATTAGCGGCAAAAGCTCTGATCTGAATGGTCAGAAATGAAAACAGGATGGGAGGGGCTGCCTAAATTACAACAAAAACAACTGGTTTGCGGGGGTTCCGAGGGGGCCTTTGAGGTGCGTTGCAGTTCTCCCTGCACTGCGGTTCGGCTGAGAGCACCAGGAACCAGGAAAATCCCCAGACCAGAGGCCTCGGATGCGGACGCAGCTAAAGGGACATGCTCTTACCTCCAGATGTGGATGTCTTACACCAGCTCACAGCCACTTCACACTGGCCCAGTAAGAGTCTGCCCGATCCAAGCGTTAAGTCTGGAATCACTTCCACGTCCCCATACACTGTCTGCCACCTGGGGAAGTACCAACACGGCTAATTCCACTGGTGTAACTAACTGATCACACTAAGCATCTCCCCCACCAGCCCACACACCACACACACAAACATACAAATCATTATCCTTACAATTGAGGCGTACTCATATCTGGCTGAATATCTACATTATTTTGGTAGATCATTATTCTGTTGCAGATCTGCATTTTCCAAATACACAAAAACACAAAAACACAGTTAAATATTGCTCGATGAAAAGAAAGTATTTTATTCTTTGAGCGAACAAGTCTATGAAGAACCGTATTTTGGATTGGTTACACTAAATATAATTAAATGTATTTTACACGTCTGTGTGTTTGTTTGATCCAGGTGTAAATGTGCAGACCAGATGTCTCGACAAACTAGGGAATATATTTTTTTAAATTAGGGTTTAGATATAGGAGATTAAATGAGCACTATTTGGAGCGCATCTAATCTCCAATATGTTGTGTTATGATGACCATCTGTGGCTAACTTCTAGTGGTTAGTGTTTTATCTTGTTGAGTTGCTAGATCCCACAAAAAAGTGTGAATAAATCACTGGTACAAGTCAACGAGAGTGAGAAACGGGTATTTCTTGCCCTTGCGCAAAACTGATAATATACACAGCGTTTCCTAATGAAAAGTAGGCAGTGTGAACAGGACAATCGTCAAACGGAAACAAGGTGCTAATTGCTCTTGCGTCTGTGCGTAAACCAACTGCCTAAATGTGCCCAACTCATTAGGTTTAGGAAATGCTGACTGCATTTAGGGATAGGCCTCACGTTGTTGGGTGAAAATGTGATAAAATGGTTTTCTGGGACAAGCTTATGTATTTAAATAATTGCAAAATCAGTGCAAATAATCTCATATACACTGTATTCTGATATCACTTGGATATGGTTTTCAAGTGACTCACCCTGTTAAATAATGGTTAAATAAACACTGATAATTATATCAGTATGAACAGGCAGTGATGCAACTGAATCCAAGAAGCACTGGATTGCATGGCACTTGAACGTCTTGAGGAAATGGTAACAAATTTCCTTTTCATAACTGTGGTGGAATGATGCATCAGGTTTTCTGTGCTCATCGCTGAAAAACTTAAAGGCTGAGGCACACGACAGGGTTTGTGGATCTTGCGACCACTTGGTGCTCGTTTGAACATGCTGTGTTTAGATGGCCACCTACAGCTAGCATGTGGCGGTTGTGTTTCATAAAACCAAGCACCTAAAGGGTTGAGCGCAGATTCCATGGTGTCTGCCTCGGCTTAAAGTACTTAGGCCGTCATCACATTATGGTAGTTTTACGGAATTGAAATAACATGAGCACAAGTATAACATAAACACAACATGAAAATGTTAATACAAATTTTGATTTGAAGGAGATCTGGGTCAATCAATTCTTATCAAAACCAACACTTGATTCATGTAGCTTAGCCCTTGGTTAATCACTATTATAATACAAAATGAAATTACAACAACATTTAAAAAATGTATTAAGTGCTAGCTAGTCAGAATTAGCAAACGGTAGCTTGCCGGCAAAACAGCTAGCCAAGACAACTAGATTAAAATATTAGAAATGTCACAAAGTTTAGCTATCGAGGAATGAAAGAAATTGAGCTGGTTACTGAACAGATTTTAAATAACTTTACTAGTGTCATGTCCTGGATGCGGGCCCCTAGCCATCTCTATGCTTTGGGGCTCCCATTCAGGGCATGGCAC